>JANHFX010000505.1:0-124338 GCA_027560015.1 Chloroceryle amazona | reverse complement strand
GTCCTCCTTGGATGTTCCGGGGAAGCAGTCGAACAGGGGAGAAGAGCTCGGGTAAAAGCCCAATAGACCCTCCTGGACCCCTCTGCTCGCTACCGAAAAAAATATGGCGTATAATGGGATGGAATACCTCGCTGAACAGTTGGGGGTTATCTGCCCTGTCTGCTCTTTCCTAGGTGAAGTCTATTTTTCCTTTCTGCACCCTTCCTGTGTGGTACACATCGTCCAGCAGTGGCCTTGGTCTGCATACCAGTTCTTGGTAGTAACTCTAACCATGGGCTGTTATCACTGCTGACAGCAGACACTGCAAAAACATGCTTCTAGCTTCAGAAAGTGCTGTTAATTAGAAATACTGAACTGAAAAGTAAAATCACTGAACAGAATTAGTCCTGTTTTCACCCAAACCAGGACAGAAATTATCACATGAAACTAGTGAACTGAATAAAGTGCCTCACCACGTAAAGAATAACCCCATAGTCACAGAAACTTGTTATTTTAGAACCTAAAATACAATACAGAAATTAAAGACCCAGGTGTTACACTTATTCATTATTCAGCCCGATTATATTATGGTCAATAACTTCAATAATTTCTCAAGTTAAGGACTCCAAACTACAGTTACCTGGGACAGCAGATGTCTTAGTTACCCTGTGCCAGATGAGGCACAGGAAAAGGTGGATTTCTTTTGTGAGGTTGTATTCACTCTTGCATAAAACACTTGGTATTTCTTTCTGATGTGTGTCTATGTGTTTGCAAATGCTACTCTAAGTAAATTGTGCATCCTCAGGTAGCCACAGAGCAGTTTGAGTTTGAGAACATGTCTCTAGAATTGATCTAGGCAGGGATCTAAACAGATATCACACTTTGAAGAAGTTCAAAAAGATGTCTATCTTCAGAAACAGCATCACACTAGTTTTTAACTTTTGTTAATATCAATGATCATGAATGAGGATATTCTTTAAAAATTATTCCCATGCTATGGATCTTGCTAGCTTGAGTTTTCAAACTAAAATTAATTTCTCAATACTCCAAGCTATCACTGAACCAAGCACACACATCCTTTGAAGATTTACTTACAGCCTTCTGGAAGCCTGTGTAACATATCACTGTGCATGTTTATCTCCAAGCCCAACTATCTACAATTTATGAAGCATAGTGGACATCAGATAATTTTTAGCTATGCAGACAATTGCATGGAACTAAAAAAAAAAATCTGTTTCATCTGAGTAATGCAATAAGTTCTGTAAAATTCTGGGGTAGACAATGTAAAATAATCCATAGCTTTGGTCCAGGGTAAAAAGCTGCACAAAGTATATATTAATGCAAGAGGATTTCACATTTTGAAGGAATGCTGAAAAATACCTATAAATGCAAAGTGTTTTGCCCACAAATATATAATCATACACATACCTCATGTTCTTAAAAAAATAAAAGAATCTTTGCAGTAGGAATACTGGGCAATGCATAAAGGGATCTTTTAGGGATTAATGATATTATCTGTCCACTTGCTCCTTGGAGATGCTTGGTACATTGTCAAGGGTTAGGGCTGGCCACTAGATGAATGACAGATGCTCTCTATTAACCAATTTCCCCTCACAAAGGGAACAGAAAGGGAATAAGGGAAAGAGACTTAATGGACTGGCAAAGAAAATTAAAACAGCTTTAAAGAAAATATTAATGACAAGAAAATGAAATATATACAAATACATTTAAAAAAATCCCACTATTTCAAACCCATCCCCTCTGATGGCAATTACATCACCATCACCACTGACGCCATGGAGCAGACACTGGAGAAGTCCCAGACTGGATTTAGCAGCACATGGGAACTGGATTCAGGAGCTGGATTATGGTCCTGGATTCAGAAATGCACGGATTAGGATTGAAGTAAGAATTGACAGAATACTCCTTGTACACCAGCTATTAGAGAGAGCCTGACCCTTGTGATCCCTCAGCTTTATACTGAATATGATATATGTTGGATGGAAAATCTTGTTGGACAGTTCAGGGTCACCTGTCCTGTCTGTTCCTCCCCGAAGGTGTGGCCTTTTAATTTCTGCAACCCCCACTGTGGTAAACAAGACCTGTCAGTGGCCTTGGCCTTCACAGGAGCGAGTATAAGCAAGAGCCTTTCTGAACAACAATTCTTGGTAGTAATTGTAAACATCAAGCATTGTCACTGCTAGAAGCAAACACTGTATGCAAAAATATGCTGTTAACTTCAGAAAGTGCAGTTAGTTAAAAGCAACTGAGCTGAGAAGTAAAATCACTGAACAGAATTAGTTCTGTTCTAAATCAAACCAGGACATATTTCAGTCCTCATCAGTTAGGCAGGTAATGGTATCACCATATCTCATATATCTCCCAAAGGTTGTTATGTATTTTCTTCCTTCTGTTCCTCAGTGAAGGCAAGTAAAAAGAATTAATTTTGGTTGGATTTTCTAATAGCATGCTTCTGAGTAATGCTGTAACTCATGATACAAAAGAAAACTAAAAGGAAATTGAACAATGCCAGATTCTGATTATGTGAACAATGGTTTCTTACAGATTTTTACCACATAATTGAACATGAAAGTCTTTGTACTATGTGATCATAGCATTTATTTCAAATATGGATACTTGATAGCTATGTCAATATTTGTTGTAATTTGCTCTTGTCCACAACCTGCTCCAGCACGAAGATGTTGCTGTCAGCTGCAAGATTAACAAAGTTATGAATGAAGTATGATGCCACTGGAGCAGCTTTTATGAATATTCCCTTGCAAAATGAAAGATGATCAATGTCTCACATCTTGATCAACTAGCCAGTATGAGACCATACTACCATTGCATAATGTATATGCCTTCTCTATTCAACTCTAAGTCACTCTGAATCTAAATTAACTCTCTCAAATTCAGTAGAATTTAGTTTTTCCATATAAGTAACTTGTATAACTACAGACAAAAATCAGCAGTATTTGATATATCTATCCTATATAGATCTATCTGCCTAGTCCTCCTCTTTATTACTGGTTAACGGAAAGAAATACATCTTAAAAAAATTTCAGTGTGTCAGACTTTTTAGGATATCTCCACAAGACAAATACATCTATTGAGAAGTGTTTTCCATTTCAAAGGTAAGACATCCTCTCACTTTTGTGTGCTATAGACAGTATCTAATGGCTTCCTGTGGGAAACAATATTCATTCCACTTTAAATGAAAAGCGCCTTTGGTATTTGAATATGTTTATGAAACTGTGAATATACAGCTGTGCTTACCATTCCATGGTAATACACTGAAGGATTATACTGAGGCACATGTAAGTACAAGTGCCTGAAGTAATCTGGGCACACGAAATAAAAACAGCCAAAGGAAAATGAAAATGCTACTAAGTAGTTCCCATTTTTTTCCTACCTTTCAAATTTGATTAACTACACAGTGTACTAACAAATCATCTCTCAATTCTGGTGAAAAATATTTTGATCAAAAGATAAAACATAAAACTTGTTACATTTTTATTTTTATTACTTTTTGAGCACTGAAAGATGATAGCTATATTTGTTCCTTCTTGGTAGAGCTACTTATTCACATTTTCATACAAAACCACCAAATAAATGGAAAGAAAACCAGCTGGCTATAAGGAAAACACCCAGGCAGAATTTTGTATTATTCAATCATATTTTCTCTTGGAACACTTACAAATTAAGAGTTTCATCCCATCAACAATGTTGATGCTTGTAAAATGATGAGTTTGGATCACTTCAGGAAATGTCCTACATTATTTGATGACAGGTTTAACTTCTTATTAATGTACTAAATTTAAGTTGTAGTCTCTGAAGGGTTTTATGAACACTCTAGATATGTGTGTGAATTTCTCATTGGATCTTGCTGTAGCAATTACAGATTGGAAGTATTGATGTAAATGATCATCTGTGCTGTACAGGACTGGATTACTGTGTTCCTTGGATTACAGGAGTAATAATTGTTTAAGAGAGGAAGAAATTGTCAAGTGTTTAGATTTAAGCAACAGTTTTAACCATGCACATACTTATAGGACCATAGTCTTCTGTAAACATTAAGTCAAGCAAAAGAAGTCTTTATCTTATTAAGACCTGGATATCATGGACTGAACAATGTTACTGAAAAAGACCTTTTCAGATGGGAAGTCAGTAGAGCAGTGGTCCATACAGTGACTGAAGGATAGCCACATCCATTTTCCACCTCAGACTAGTTTTATGATCATGCATTGCTGACTCCTGTTCTTCATTAGTCATCTCTAACACTGGAAAAGTCAAATGAAGGGATAAAAACACCTTTTTATCAATGATTCTACTTTTCTTTTGTTATGCAGCTGCCTGTGAAAGGAGAGATGGCAATTATTTCCATACCTGGCATGAGAGCATAAGCTGGAGTGAGTGAGGAAGGCTGTCATCCAAGTTGGAAGCATCGTGTTTGGAAACTGTGATTGGTGTGTGGAAACCAAGTGTCAGAGCAGTCAAACAGCCCTGGAGCCACAAAGGGAAAGAAGGAAGATGAGAACAATCATGACACTCATGTGAAGTAGAGAAGTCATCTCAGCAGCTTGCAACCCAGAGGATGAAGTCTACACCAACTAACTGATTCTCCAGAGTTTTCCCAGAAAAGGGGTACTGTGAGTAAAAGATTATGTGCTTTTGATCAGTAGTTTATTTTACATTCTCTCTTTGGTCATAGTCTAGAATCTGTTCCCTGTGAAAACAAAGAGCAGTCTCTGAAAGAAGCTGTTACTTGATTTTCAGAGCTAATAGGATGAAATTCAAGAAAATTCATGAAAAAAATGGTTTCAAGTATTAACAATGATAATGTTTGTAAAATGATGAGTTTGGATTATTTCAGAAATTTTTTTTACTGATTTTAAATTTTTTCTTACAGACTAGGAACATGTGCATGTTCCTCAGATCACCGAGGTGAAGAAATAGAAGTGCTCACTCTGGATCTGCAGCAGTGACCAATGTAGTTGTAGTGATTTTCAGGGTCTGAGATAAAAAGAAAAGAGCTAACCTGCCCAGTAGCTAACTACGTGTTTGATTGCCCAGATGATTCAGGTAGCACTCATCTGGGGCTCTACTGACCTGTGTAATTTGTTGGCCAGACAGTTTCATGAGTGTGGTGAGTATGCAGGTTCTGTCATTGCTCTGTGATGACAACATAGGAGAACTGTGCATTGTAAATACAACCTGCAGTCCTCAGTGTTAATCCCATGGTCAAAAAGCTTGACTGCTAGAACTGAAATGGTCCCACACAAGAGTAAAGCAGTGTTCCTGTTCTCATACATTCAACCTCACTTACTGTGATTAGATGCAGGACTCAGAGCTCTCTCATAGTGCTGGTAAAGAAATGGATTCCCACCTCCACAACTGAAAGAGATATGAGACAAATAATAATATTTAAAAAAAAAAAACAAAGAAAAAAGCCCCAACAAAACATATTGTTATTTTTGTTATGTTATTATTATATTGTTATTATAAACTTTTTATACAGGACATGGGAATTGAGTCTGTAATGAGAGCTGAGAGTTTACAGCGCTTTATGATATTACTCCCATGTTCATTTATTGTCTTATCCTTAGCTCTGATTCATACTGTGCATCACTGAGATGTCTGGAGAGATGCAAACATGCATTTGAATACCCCAAAGAAGGAAAGAAGGTGACTTTAAGGAGGACCAGGTGGCTAGACAACTTCCTGGAGAAATACAGAAACTGAGTCCTGCCTTTTACAGTGGAGAGATGTTATGTTGCTTCTGATTATTCCTCAACACCAAAAACTGTTCAGCATAAAGCACTATACATCAACAGCAAAGCACTTGGGCAGTAGATGACACAGGTTCAATCATAAGCAAAGTAGGTGAAATGGTGGGTAATTCTAGAACATATCTCCATGAGTAAAGGTTTCTCTTTTTGCGCCATTCACTATCATTGTGATATTATTAAATTTTGTTTAAATTTTATTGAATATTGTTGCATTCTAATTTCTCCTTATTAACTTGTCTTATTAAATTACTCATTGATGATCCTCTATTCCATAATTCTAAAACAGATTGTAAGTTATTTGCCACACAACAACTGTGTTTCCACATTATCAAGTTGTAGTACTCATGCATATAGAAACTTCTTGCATGGTATCAAATATATAAAAAGATATATGTGCATGTAGATAAATGTACATCTGTGAGAGATTATTTGGATATATATGTGTATATTTGTGTATATCTGTATGTCATTTTTAGTTAAATGGAACTCAGTTACACTTGAAAGTATTATTGGTGACTTAAGCAAACAACTGAATCCACCAGCATAGCCTAGATATTAAAGACCCTATGGTAATATTATGGCTTTTCTCTGTGGTCACATAGAGGAATTAGAGGAGAGAAAACAGAGGAAAAGAAGCATTTTTTACCTCCATGCAATCATGAGAGTGTCAGAGAGAAGGATGGTCATATGTAAAAATGTTTTTCCCCAGAGCAAGAGGGAAACAATTAAACCTATTTTACTGCTAAAACAACACCGTTCTCTGTGTATTGCAATGCAACATAGAGTATGGCATGAAAAATATCAACCTGACTGGTCTTGTTCAACTGCTGTCTTTTATGATGGACAACAACAGAACAAAGCCCACATGAATGTTGCATGAAGCCTTTAGGATTGCTATTTTAATTGCTATTTCATTTGCTAATATGAAAGCTGGGATACAAGACCCATAAATTACAATGATGAGTGAACCATTCTGCTAAAGAGAGAAGGAAGACAACAAAACCCCTGAAGTAATTGGTATGAATATCATAGAGGTACAAAAACTTCCTTGCCTGGGGACTCACACCAAAAGACAGTAGAAACAAGATACATGATCCCAGGCATGAGGAATAAACAGTCCAGGTGTAGGTATTAATGAAAATCTCACTTAATGAGAGTGAGGAGTCTTTTCAGGACTCACGTATGTTCCAAAGTTTATGTCATCCAAATAACTTCTATAAAGGAAAAGGTAATACAGTATATGTTTTACCTCTTGTTAGTTTCTTTAGAGATCATGCAACTTCCTTTTATACATGCTTTTTTAACACCTTCCGTTCTAAAACAATGTGCACTATCTGTCAAAGGCATTCACAAAAAAAAAAAAAAAAAAAAATAAGCAAGAATATAATATTGCATGCTTTTTGCAATGCAGATAGAATTTTTAGTAACAAAAATCCAAACAAATCCAGACAAACTATTTGCAGTGTGCCAAATATTAAATCTTTTAAAGAAGATATATAGGAAATTTGAAGTGAACAATGTAGTAATTGGTGATCCAAACTACACGAATTGTAGGGAAAAAAAAAGTGCATTAATTAATATATCAAAATATCTATTGGCCAGCTTACATAGATTTTATATACAAAGAAAATAAGGCATGGATTAATCAGTGTTTACTTGCTGTAATCATTACTTGCTTTGAGTACTTTCTTTTCATATTTGTTTTTATTGCACTCATTACTCCGGAATAAATTTTTATTTTGTGAACATAATAATTTTTTTTTACTTTGCCTTTCAAAGCAGACACATATCCTTCCTAATAGGTATCAGCCTTAAGAAACATTTGTTTAAAATTACCATCACAACGCAGAGCAATTAATTGTGCAATTATAAGAAACTCTCTGGAGGTGCTTGTTCGAGCTGCACCACAGCAAAGATTCTTTTATGATTGCATGTTGCATCCATCCTCTCACTAACATCTTTTGCTTTGTAGCTACTTCAGAAAACAAAATGGTCAGCAAATGCCATAAAAAAAATGGGTCACTAAGATCCACTTAGGTCATAAGATTTCTTTAGCACTCACTCGCTTTACCCAAACAACATTTAAAAGTGCTTCTGCAACTGTCAATCAAAAAGTGAATTATTACTTGCTGTTGTCCAGGGGTGTAGTCTTCCTTCATGAAGCAGTAAACAAGGTGTCTGTATGGCAATACAAGGGCATCAGCATGACCATGTTCAGCCAAATTTCTCATGTTCCCATAGCACTTAGGCAGGCTTCTCTACCATTCCAAGGCACATGTTTTGCAAAGATTTTCTTTTCATAAGTTCCGAGATAAATCTTCACTTAAAAACATACTACTAAAATAAAAGATTGGGAAAATACAATAGATTAGTAAATGTTGGTTCAACAGAGTTATTGTTAGGAGTCTGAAGGTTTATTATTTGTTAACATACAATAGTTGTAAATATTCAGTGAACATGCTATGTATTGTGAAAGAATAAAATGAGTTTTAAGCTGCAAAGAATTACACAATGACTAAAGAAACACTCACTGCTGAATTGGGAAGCAGTTTAGAAAGAAAATGAAGTGTTGCTAAGAAAAAATCGGTACCCTATTACTTTATGAAGTAAAAGCCACACATATTTTTATGTCTAAATGTGGGTAATTCAGATGCTCTTGTAAGCCATTGACCAGAAGGATCCTAATGAACACCTTCAGTTATGACAAATGAAGCACAGAAAATATTTAAATGTTTTATTCATACTTTGAATGAAGTTAGTTAGGATTAATCCAGCCCAGCTTTTTTTGCTTACTAGACAAAACAATTAACTACTTTTTGTTTGTTTGTTTGTTTTTAAATAAAGATATAAAATTGAGTTTTAAAGGTTTAAGAAGACTCATAAATTTCACAAGAACAAAACATTTTAAACTGGATGTTCTGATAGAAAATATTTACTAGAATTGTTATTAGGAATGAAAAAAATATAACTTTGTTAACAAGACAATTGTGTAGTTCACCATACTTTTGGTAGGTAATACTTATGGTCTCAGTCCTTGAACTCTGATAGGCCTGGCACCATGATGATTAAAGGACTGGAATATCAGTCTTACAAGAAAAGGCTACATCAAGTCTAGTTGCAACTCTACCATTTAACTTTTACTCCACAATAAGTAGATTAAAGTCAGTTCAGATACTCCAACAGCTGTTAAAACCATAGGCATACCACTGTTAAATGCAGGCCATCTCTCACCCTTCAGTTTGTACTGAAAACACCTCTTCCCATAACATGTCTTTCTGAACCATCCCCTAGACAGAACCCCGCGATTCTCTAACTTTCAATTTGACCACAAGGTGTTGGGGTTTTTTTCCTCCTATGTTTTTTTTCATTCTTTGTTACTGTCCACCCGCTTTGTGCTTGAGCATTTGAGTTATTTCAATAATTCTGTGTTTTACAATGACCAATGCTTTTTTTTTTTAATCTCTTGTGTGCCAGCCAACCTAACCTCCTGCGTTCTGTGTTGTTTCTTGCTGTTCTGGAATGAGATAATTGAAAGGGAAACTGTTGTTTCTATAAACTGATGAAAAAAGCTTTTACTTTTCTTTTTCTTTAAGAACATTCCTTTTAGTTATGCAGACCCACTAAATGAATACCAAATTTATTAATTCAGATTACCCTGAGAATTAATCTATTTTACATTAAATTCCAAGTTTTAGAATTTGTTAACTGAAGTTAAATATCAATTAATCAGTAGTATTGATTAATTCAAATTTATGAAAAATGCAGATGCTGCACAATCCAGTTATTTTATGAACATTTCTTTTCAGATACTGTTTATTTAACATTAGTTATACCCACAAAATGTGTATATAAAGGAAGTATTTTTATTTTTCATATCTTCTTCAGAATGAAATTAGTGGTGACAATTAATTGCAATATTAATTTTGCTGCCTTTTACCAAAATCATTGATCAAAATGAATGAGTAAAAAAAACCCCAAATCTAGATTACAATTATTTTCAAAATTAGCAGTCTCTGAAAATTGCATATATATCATAATGACAACTGTTTTTTTCATTAGAACGAGTACGGAAGGAGAAAGATGGGGACACTTTGTACCAGTAGAAGATCCATGGTATCATTTTTTTTTTTAAACAGTCTCCCTTGTTATCTAGTTGCCTATGTAAACACAGCCTTCAGCAGAACAAAAGATCTTTAACAGAGCTCAAGCATGATGACTTCCAGACATTACTAGTAAAAAGGTATCAGCAGCTATGCTTCCAATGACTTTGCTGTACTTCTGAATAATACAGCACTAGTGGACACTGAGCTTTCTCATGAGTGTAATTTATCCTGTGGATGCACTTGCCTTCAGAAAAAGTTGAATTAGGTGCTTTTGCACTGTTAAGTCAGATAAACTTGCAAAACCATAGATTTCCTCAGAGAATACAAGGTTTTCTCATCACACTTTCCAGACAAATTCTTGTTAACTTGCTTTGTGAGTCTGGGCAGTTAGTAATACATAGACTTTGGTGCTGCCTCTGTTTCTCAACTCTAGGCATTTAGATGTTGCTGAACCACATAAATCCTCAGCTCCTCTACTTCCTGGGGACTTGCAGTCTTCACCCCCTCTCACTACAAGAACATAAAGCAGGAGAAGAGCAAGAGCCTTTGACTTTGGGGATGGAGCAGAGCATTGCCTCCACATAGGAAGAGTCGAAACAAGACAGGATGAGCTACCACAAGGGGTTAGCTTGGGACAAACATGGGTAATGTGGCATTTGAAGTCTAGTAACAATAGGCACACAATCACTTATCAATTACACTCTGCTTTCTATATCTGAAATGATTTTTTTTTATGGGAAACATTTTAAAATTTAACTTATTTGTTCACGGATACTGGCAGGTAGTTTCACACAGGCTAAAATTTCAGATCCTGGAAGTACTGAAGTACTAAGTAAATATATTTGGAAGTTTATGAAAGCAGAACAGTGTGAACTGATTTTTTTCTTGTGATACTAATAATGAAAAAGAAAATAAACTCCTAACTATATTATATAACCTCTGCTCATGATTTTTTTATTTGCCTCAGGTGGCTGAGGAAGTAGAATTTTACAGATCCTTTGAGAGGTTTATTGTTTTAGTACTCTATTTGCAACCAGGCCTATAAACAGGAGAGCCGCAAAATCCTTTAAGAATGTTTTCTGTGTGAGATTTCCAACTAAGGAATTAAATTTGACTGGATGAAAATTTTGGTGTTCATCTAAACCTTAAACTTTTTGATGATGTCATTTTGTTTTTCGGAGAACATCATTAACACCTTTCATAAAGTACTAGATATTTATTGCTAAATTTTTTTTTCCTTTGTTCTTCCTTTTCTCCCCCATCACCTGTCTAAAACAAAGAAACTAAAAAAAAATCTCAAAATAAACCATGTTACTTTGGGCTAAGTAGTTATGTGAAAGTTTGGTTTACACATTATGGGTTTCATGAAGTGATCTAGAAAAGCCTTTCTGAGCCTTGCTAACTGGATGAGGAGAGCCCCCCTGAGCTAATCATCAAACACTGGCAGGTAGAAGGACCTCATCCTTATACTGTTATTATTTAATGATCTCAAAATGATCAAGGACATTTATCTTGCAATGTGATATTGTGATACTGTTCCCCATTTCTTTATGAACTCTGAAAGTTTTATTTTCTTCATCTACCTAAAAATATTGTAATTCAGTGCAAACTGTAATTTTCCTTTAAACTAACAAACTCACCACAGATTTTCTGTTCAATATAATTAATACAAGGGGTTTTTTACTGTCATTTCAAACTCCATACATTTTACATATTTGGATGATTATCCAGACTTTTATTAACCCTCATAAATATGCCTACATCTTTATTGTTTCTTCCATTTTATTTTCAAACAGTTATTTAAGAAAGGGCAAAACAAAGGGTTTATCAGAGAGTTAAACTTTAGTCTCTCCCTGACCTTTGTTAGCTTGGTGGCATGCAGAATCCTTGTCATGCAATGCAGTACCAACATTACTGCTGCACAGTTCCTTGTTTCCTCCCACATCCACATCACAGATTTGGTAAAACATGACAGCTCTCAGAATCAGAAGGAGCCTCCAATGAGCAGACTTCTGGGAGCCAGTCATTTTGGCTGACAAATACAACTTCCTGAATTCTGACAAAATATTAGGTAAGACTCAAGTCAGGAGCCAACTCAGTCCTTAGTACTGCTGAGAGTGTTAAATTAATGTATGATTTAATTGACTATAAAAATGACAAAGAAGTTATTATCATGATTTGTCTCTCAAAACTTTCAAAAGCAAAATTATCCAGAGACATATCTATACAATGATCTAGACGCAATGTAGATCAGAAGAGGTACTCAATGGGTTTCTGCACTCAGTTATGTACTGCAATAATTTCTAGGAACCTCCAGCATTGCTTCCTAATCTTGCCCCAGAATCACCAGTAGGCAGTTATGTACCTAAATTCTGCTAAAATCAGAAAACTGGAAGAGCAGCAACTATGTCTTTTAATGGCCAAAATTTTAATTTGTGCTTTTAAGCACAAAATTTAAGGAAATGTTAGGTTTAATTTCTAGCTTAAACTTAATTTTTAGGCTTTAATTTCAGCTATTGGACGATCTAAAGAAAGGATTCTGCCCATCTATCCTACAAAATGGATGTGTTTTGAGATTAGGAGCAAAAGTGTGGTTTTGGGTCTACTATTAAATTCTACAGTGGAAAGTTGTTTATATACAAAACAAATACAAGAAAAAGAACTGTATAAAGCTCAGTAAAAGTATAACTCAGTTATATTAATAATCTGCAGGTGAGATGACAAAATGCTACCTCATTATTATTGATGTTCTTGGAAATGTATCATATTTAATTTTCTTTTCATAAGTTAAGGAATGCTGCAAGAGACTAACTGCAGTGAAGTAAACTTTTGATAATAGAGATAGTCAAGGTTAATTAATATGTCATAATTCTCTGTTACCAAACTGACTGTGAAGTGACACCAACTGAAAATTGTTGGGCTTAGTTATTCCTTGAGTAGTTTCAATAAATAGCCATCCATGACAGATGGGCTGTGAATGACTGTCTATGTTTTGCACGTAGCCATGCAAAGTCTGTGATACAGCAAGCGATGTATTTCATCAGTATGAGTTTTCAATATCTAATATCTGACATTTCTATGCATACTCTCAGATGAGTGTAGGGGAAACCCCCACATCAAAGTCAGAAGAATTCAGTATATATATTAGCAGTAATAATGTCAACAAATTTTACTATTGTTACCTATTGTGAAGAAACATAAGGATCTCAAATTAACAGTAAAGACATCATAGAAAGACAAATCTTGTGAAGTCAGGAGAGTCTCCATAAATTTATTCAACTGATATATCAGAAGGCTGTAAAAAGGATCAACTTTCCAAGATAAGCTTTAAACCCTAAACCTATAGTGCGCTTTGTCCATTAAAAGTTAGAGTTCATGCCACTAACTTGGTCCTTTGCCTGGCAAACATATTGATTGTACTGAAATGAGGATAAAGACTGAAACATCCAATCTCTTTTGCTTTCTGAAGACTTGAGCTTTGATCCAAAGATAATGTAAATAAATGGAAGACTTTTATTGTTCTTCAAGGACTCTTGAGAATCCTTACATGTACCTACAGCAAAAATCACTCTCACAGAAATTTCAATCTAAATATAAAAATTTTTAGAAGCACCTTTATAAAGTAATAATTTTTGAAATTTTTATGAAGAGGCAAATAAAGTATATGGAAATATTTCAAAGAAAGATTAAATAGCAGCTGACTGATGGAAAAATAGACATAGAAGTTTATGACCAGAAATACAGGAGGCATTATGGGGTTAACTAATATTTATCTTATGAACCATTTGTGTCTTTAAAAGGTTAGCAATGGTAAATGCAGGAAAGTATACTATTCATCTGAAGAACATATTGCAATGTTTGAAAATCCATGAGAATCTAAATTAGTTTAAAAGAGAGGAAAAAGATCCATTATTCAAACAAAGACAATTTTGCTGCATCTGTTAACATCAGTACAATGACTCTAAATAAGGAACAAGGAAGAAATACGGTTTCATTTTTTCTGTTGTAGAGTGTAATTTCTGTTAGAGTTTTTTCACACATAGATTTGAAATAGTGTGTTAAGTAAGACAAAACTGAGCCCCTTTAGGAATCTTTGTGATTTGAATTATTTTTTCATTGTGTATTACATATATAAATGGAAATTAAGGTATAATGGTAATGCATTTTTATTAAGCAGAGACTTAAAACACTCCTATTAATTTAATCAATTTGACCTTTTAAACATAAAATATGTTAAACCAAATGAATCTGCAGAAAAAGGTTATGCATTTTATTAATAAATATGATAGTCTAAATAAAATTAATTTAATTTTGCAACTTTTTTCCTATGGGCATGAGAAACAATATTTTTTTATATTAACTACCATTTCAGACTATCCATTTTTAATTTTATATGGTGCATGGTCAGCATAAAGAGGTTGGATGGTTCACACTATGTAAAACAAAAATCATTCTTCAAAAAATAATTGTAATAGTAATATAGAAGAGTTTAGGAAGGGACCTTCCAAGATTATCTGGTCCAACCCCTCTGCAATGAGAAGGGACATTTTTAACTAGATTAGGTTGGTCAGAGACTTGTCCTGTCAGAACACACCCTGTTAAAATGATTGTTCTCATCTTTCTTATGAGCGCCCTTTAAATATTGAAAATTCACTATAAATAAGGTCTCCTGAAATCTTTTTCTTTTCCAAGCAGAATAACTCCAATTCTCTTAGCCATTCTTCACAGGAGAGGTGTCATTTTTGTGGCCCTCCTCTAGACCTGCTTCAACAAGTCCATGTCTTTTTTGTCCATTTTTTTCATTCAACAGGCCCGTTTTGTCTGACTAGATTTTTTGTTGTTGTTGGTTTTTTTTCAGCACGTGATAATTTACCTTTAATCTGTCTGTGATTTCTTGTAAGATTGTCTTCAGTGAAATCCCAAAGGTTCCTATCTACATGACCTTTCTGGACTTAACAACAGTAGTCATATGGTTGGTATTACTTGTGATCAATAGCTGAGCCTAGATTCTCTAGTTAGGTTCATTGCATCGAATTTTAAAACAGAGAGTCTTTTATCTAAAAATATTCAGTAGTAATTAATTCAGTGTATTTCATTTTTATGGGAATACTGTGCTATAAAAGCATTAAATAGGAAAGATAAATTAGAAGCGGTATTTAAAGAAATTTTTACTGCAATAAACTTTTAAATATTATTGGTAAGGAACATTTTTTTCTCAACATACTTTGCTTCTCCCTACTGCATGACCTAGCACTTCTTGTTACCTTTCAGAACATGCTGCCTGCATTGCTGACCAAGAGACTTCCCAAGCAATATACTCTTCAGCTTCACGGTTCTCTTTCTCTTTGCAGAAGGCTTTCATGAATTTGAAGGCTGTAATCATTTTACCTCTTATTTATTTTTTCTCTCTGAACAACTACAGCCCCTTTACTCTTCCTTAAAGTTAATTTTTCCTTGACATTAAATCACAGTTATTGCTCTTCCCAGACATTCTGCAATCACTCCACATATTTTTGATTCAGGGATTCAAAACTGTATTCAGGCCTTCAGATGGGTTTCCCTTTTGTTTATATGTTTGCCAAGTAGACCAATTTTAGGTCAAGTGATGACATTGATTTTTAATAGCTGACACTTAAAACGTTACCATGGGAACCTGGGTTTGGCAGACATTTATGTACGTTTATATCTATATATACTTGCATTTAGTCTAATAAAAGAAAATCTTGCTTTTATCTTCAGTTTTACTGTAGCACAAACATATTTCCCATCTATTCAGTGCCTTTTCCCTAACATCACAATTAAATGGCTTTAAACAATCCATTTACAGGCAGAAGCCTGGTGGTCAGACACTCTTTTACCCTAAGGAATAGTAGTTTGACAAGTGACACCGAGTTTCTTCCAGTAACATATACAGAAAAAAAACAAACAACCAAACTGGCCCTAACCCAGATGTCATGCTTTGATTCAGGAATGAAGACTTTCCAAGGCAGGAGTTATCTATCAAAAAAGCAGTCCCATACTCAGGGAAATATATCTGATGTAAAGCTGATAGAGTGTGAAATCAAAGGTTGTGAATGGCTACTCAAGGGAAACCAAATACGTTTCTATGGGGTTGCAGTACAAATGGCATTGGTGATGGGCTGTGGCAGGACAAAAGGTAGCTGAATTAAATACCATGAAGATCTAGCATGTTAGCAGTACCTGATGAAAGAAGTGTAAGATGGCACACTGACATCATGAAAATTACCCCTCTAACTTTTTTGTATTAAGTCACTGATTATCATTTTACTTTGTCTTCATCTCATCAATTCATCTGATAGAAAGAATTCATCAAAAAAAAACCCCAAAACAAACAGAATAAAGTTCTGTCTATATAATTATTCTGGTTTAAGACTCTTCTTTTCTAAAACATTCATACTGAGAAGGACTAATTCCTTTATAGCAAATGCTGTCATCCAGGAAACAAGTTAAGTACTGACAGTACTTAACTTGTACAGGAAGCAAGTTAAGTACCTATGATTTTTGAGGACCTGGAATTTCAAATATAATATAGCCTGTTCAGTGATATCTTCAAAACTTTGAATGTAATGGAAAACAATAACATATAGCAGCTCTATGATTATTAATCAACCTTTTTCATATGAATGTTTAAAATGTATATCTAAGGTACATATATTTATCTTTCCACGTTAATGCTGAGTGTGGTTGAAAGTTATTAAATATTTATTTTCATAGGTTTTATGGGTTTTCTTAAGAGTACTCAGATCACTGTTCACAAAATACTGAAGCAGAAATCGTAATTTCAAAGGCAATTACTTTAGCTACACATGTTGATAACTAAGCGTATGTGTATGCAATTAAACGATCTGCTATATATAAATCAGAATGGAGAAAAAGATTTCTACTCATACTGTATTCCCTCATCATTCTTGCTAAACTCATGTGCTTTTACACTTAGGATAAATAGATTGAAATACTTCTGTAGATGTCTCAAGTATAAAAGTCAATACCTGTTTATATTATCATTCATTTAAATATTCAGGGAAGGAGTTTCTGAAATGTTTGAATTCCTGTTTGAAATTAGTATTTGATATGCTGTAATTTAATGTACTATGAATTAATTTTGTGGAAATAGTTAGAAAAATGCATAGGTGTATTTTTTTTCTTTAATGTATCAAATCTAATTAAATAATATGTTATGACAAATAGATTTTTATGATTCAATACAGTAAAAAGGATACTGTATTAATAAATATACTTAAATAGGACAGTAGAAGTACAGTGTTTTATCAAAAGTTTCAATACTGATATATTGACTATGAAGAACCTGAGAAGGTAGAAGTACAGAATTAATAATGTTCCTCCTATATAGTATCTTAGAGAAAAAAAAAATAACATATTAATGTGTGTTTTACAGCATATATTTCATCCAGTGCAGCACTGTTAATATGCAAAAGCACTTCCAGAAAATGTCCTCTCTAAGGGTGGAAAGTTCTTACAGCAGTGTCGATATATGACCAATCATTGTTCTTTTTTTTTTTTTTCCCACACTATCATTTAAAATCAATATTTCAAAGTTAAAACAGTATTAGGAGACTCATATAAACTGCTAATATCAAAATTCCTGAATGAGATTTGATTGTGCTTCCATTACAGAAAATGGTATCATTTTAATGATCCTTCCTGTAGTCATCTTTGCAATTTTCAGAAGGTACAACAGAACATCTTCTGCTGGTAAGGTGTTAGTCCCTGATCTCTGAAAGATTTTATGGTATTATTCATTATGTTTTGTTCCAGTATTCTGAGACAAATGCATCATAGGTAAAATGGTACCATAGGAAAGATGAGCTAGTGACCATGTTGCTTTGTTTGACTAAAAAAAATTTGGGGGCAAATAAATAATTTTATAAAAATCATGTCATTCAAATACCTTTCAAATTAAAATCTTTAAATGTCCAGTTTAAAAGGTAATATAATTTTAGAATTATTTTACTCATTTTTTCATCTATCTCAGTTCTTAAATAAATAAACAAACTATATTTGGGACTGACCAAACAAAATATTCTAGTCACCATCCAAATAACATTCAATTTATCATCCACTGTTTTTTGTTCTCACAACTCCCCTTTCACCAATAAAATGAAAAACAAACAAAGAAAAAACCCAAAACAAACAAACAACAAACAAACAAAAAAACCCAAACCAAAATAAAACAAAACCAAACAAAACCACCAGCTACAAATGAAAAAAAAAAAAAAAAAGTTTAGGAAAACTCCAAAACTCCAAAATATTTTCTTAGTCCAGGAAAATGAAGAAACATTTAATCATGAAGACCTTCTGTGATATCTCTAAACCTGAGTAGCACAGTGTTCCCTGCACAATTTGCTAAGTAGAACTTCTTGAAGACCATCTTGCAGCCCTGAACACCTGTGTTTTGAATGGATGCTTTGGACATACTGTAGAAAATTTGCCCTAATATTTGGTTGTCTGGGTGTCAACCTTTTGCCAATAGTCATAGTAGTAACATTACTTAAGAGCTAGTAGGAATAGCAGTAATTGTGAATATGAGATTTTGGGGTATAATAGTAAATGGTAATCATTCCTTTCACACTTCAAGTGAAATATAACAAGTTCTGCTTATTCTTTGATGGATACTTCCCTTTGTCACATTTGACAAAATGTGACATCCATGACAAAATCAGGTAAAAACTATTTCTTCACCCCTCACACATATACACCACACAAATGTTTCACAAAAACTTGCCCAGTCATTTCAAGGTATCCCTAATATATCAGATTATGTGTCTTCTGAAGGTACTCCTTACTGAACAAAACTGGTGAGATTTCTAGACACAGAGGACTATCACTATGCAGTGGTTCTTCTAGCATCATATTTTGAAGGTAAACCCGAGACAAAAAAGAAAGGTGCAGAGAATTCAATCTCTAGAAATGTCATTAATTGCATAACACTGAAATATATCCCTAGGAAAATAGCTAAAGAGAGTTTCAGAGCTGCTTGTGAACACAGATTCTAGGAGTGATTCCCAAATGAGACACATGAATTATATTTCAAAAACGAAAGATTTGAATTAATATGATAAAAATACTAATTTTTAATCATGCCATTATGGTGCCTTCTGTCATAAAGATGCTGAACATGTTTCCAAAATAACAGATATTGTATGATGTTAATGGAGACAGGAGATTGATAGTTATTGTGAAATGGAGAGTGTGATAAACCTGAACAAAGACAAAATTGTATTGATGTAAAATATGTCAAGGTTATTGAATGCTTTTCAAGATTCTAGTTATCCCTTTTAAGATGTGCACTAATCCCAGAAAAATTCTGAATCACTACAATTGCCTTTCAATAAATGTCACCTTTGTTTAAAATCAGTACTGTGCAAGTCTATTCACAGATCAATTTGAAAACAAAATGTGAGTTTTATCCAACTCATTTGTTTTAATGATTTGAGACACTGAATTTTATTATACTAAAATTAGGTGGTTGAAATATCTATCATACTAAAATAGCAGTATTTTGGGGTGAAGGGAAGTTTGTTTTATTTTTGGGAAAGAAAAAATACATTTATAAATGTTAGTCATAGATATGTTTTCTGATTAAACATTTCCACAGTGTTAGCAAATGTTTTATGAGACTACTATCCTGTTAACATAAAATAGATTTCTTGAGAATACACGATGGCACATAGTGATTGCAAATGTGAATTTTTAAGGTAGTTTCAGGAAATAGATAATGTTCTCATACACTTAGATTATGTCTATCTAGGTTTTAATATTGAGACTCATGAGTATAATAGCTGAAAAAACATTTTAAAAAACTTTTATTACAATAAATAGGATATCAGATATCCAAAATGCAGACCTGAGATTAAGAAAGTTTTATATCTGGAAAATTGAATTCATGTTGAATTTTGTTATTTATGCTACCACTGTCTGGATGGAAACAGATTCTGCCCTCCCTGCTCTCCTAATTTGTCTTTTTTTCTCTCACATTTTTTTCTCTTTATTTATTTATTTACTGTATTTATTTATTTTCTTTATTTTCTTTTATTTTGTTTTTTACTGAATTATCATTCTCAAACATATGGCTATGGTCATATAGCACACTCAACTACTAGAAATTAGATTTCAGTCATCAAGTCATTGATTTGACTTTCCTTGAAATATGTTTCTGGGAATCACCACTGTCCAGACACAGTAGTTCTGGGAATTAAGGTGCAAAGTAGCAGGTCAAATAGGTACATATAAATATGGGTAGAGTACATATTCAGCGCTAGGAATGTTCCACTCTTGCTTTGTAGACAACTTGTATTCCAAAGGTCATAGCTCAGCTGGGATGTACACCAGCTTGCAAATAAGTGTAAGCAGCAAAAACTCAAGTGTCATGTAAAATATAAACAATTCAGTCTATAAGCTAATCTAATGAGGTTTGTACATCAGCAGCAGAAAATACAGCACTTGGGACAAATGTATTTTAAATAAGGATGCCAGAGTCTGTGAGTCCACGACCAGAGACAGGAAGGATGAACACACTGACTGTTTCTAATCACTAACATGTCTGACTCTGTATAGGGATATTTTTCTTTGATTATCACAAAGTGAATCATATGAGCTCTGCAAACACACAGAATGAGAAATGCTTTGGGCTTTAACTGAAATACTAAGGACATATTCACTTACTATTCTGCATAGGGAAGAAAGACATTATGATTTATTTTCTTGCAGTCAAATTTACTTCTGCTCTTTTCTATATTCATTATATGTCATCTGCTTTCAGTATTTTTTCGACAAAAATTTTTGAAGATTTATCTTGTTTTATTCTCACGTGTAATTATCTCTAGCATTAGTATTTTGCATACTAGGCTTTATGTATTATTTCTTTGTATTATGTTCAGTTTTATGAAATCATAAATCTGGCTTGGTTGCTATGTGATCATGCTGCGTTATGCCAATGTTCTGTCTCCCACATTATTTCTACAACCTTTTAGCTGTAATACCATGCCACAGTGCTTCTAAATCACTTTATCCTGAAATCAAATTGCAAGAAAAAGCTAGGGAAAGAAACCTCTCCATTCTTCTGGAAGATTCAGCTTGGTACGTTGCCTTATACTATTTATGAATTTATTAATATAGATTTTATAGCTTAGCTGTGTTCCTTATAAATATAAAGCAGACAAAACGTCCTGCATGAATGTAATAGTCTGATTACGCATTTAGAGAAACACCAATTAAGAGTCCAAGAGATAAGCTTCTCATAGGAAAAGTAATTCATTTACTGTGCACTTCCATAGTATTTGTGATTTAATAGATAAACAAATAAATAAACTGAAGTACTTCCATATTATTTAAGATATCAAATAGTTTTATCGCACACTCATTAAGAAGTGTATCACAAATTCAGTTCCCGTGAAAAAACTGGAAGTTTTAACACTGGAACAGAAATAACTATGAAATTCTCCCAACATATCTTTCAGGTAGTAAGTATAATCTTTATCTTGCCAGCTAGACTGTGGTATAAGAGATGCTACATAAGAAAATTTGCATGTAGAAAGAAAGAAATGTTGTAAAAGTATTAAAAAGAAAGCAGTTAAAAACAAGTAGAATATGTATAATGGTTTATGTCCAGACTATATATATTTATATAAACACCTAAATATATAATGAAACAACATAGAATGTGTGTATGAATATTTGCATAAGTAATTTTTCAGTGTTCTGCAAAAATATTACATGATTCAGGATATGTGAAAATGGGACAGTGTGGGGTCTTCTGTTATTTTGAGTACATTATTTTTCTCCTGTATCTTTTATTTAGGCAGGGTTTCTGCAGGATTTTCTTCTGTGTTTTTCAAATGCAAATTCAGATGCAAATTATCTCAACAACATGCCAAGATTAGCAGCACCCCCACATAGATTGTGCAGAGAAAATATGCAATTTTCACAAATTCCTTAATAAAAACACAAGAAAAGCAAGCTTTTACTTGGCTGAATTTGAATCCCAGAAGAGAATGCTCAAGTCATTTACAGTAGATGATAAAAAGATTTATCTCATTACTGCCCTCTTTCTTGACTCCAACACCCTACAAACTCTGAATGTCTTAGTGATGCAGAAGATAGTATCAAGTTATTCAACTTCCACTGCAAGTTACACCATCTTTGTTCTTGGTTCCCATGAAAGATACTCATCATTCAGCTACCAAATTTTGAGGTCCCTCATGCTACTTAAAACTGCAATTGGTAACATGCAGTAGCAAAGGAAGACACATGAAAAACTGCTACAGTTCTTTTGCTTTTAAATTATCATTTGGCATCACATCTAAAACACAGTTCCAGATGTGCTGCTAGAGGCTCTGTTACAGCAGTAATCCAGATCATAGAGAAGAGCCACATACAAGTCATTGTTTCTTTTGACGGACAACACAAAGTTGACAAATCAAGGATATATCACATCATGGTACTGTCCATAACCTCATTTTTGTTTTTTTTAAAATATCCACAAGAATCAAATCAAAGGCTCTTAAGTATCTAGAAGAAGGCTTATGAACGATTAAATGAAGGTAGAAAGCCACAACATCAAAACTGGTTTGCATTTGTTTGGCCAAACCCCTGCTTTTTTTCTCGAGGCTGCTTGCAGTTCAGGCAGCAAGGGGAACAAGAGCTCTTAGCCAGATGGAGTCTTATGGAACACTAGCTCCATTTAATGTAGATTTTACTTGCTGATGAAATAAGTAAAGTAATTTTTATTTTTCTTTATAATGTTATTTTGCTTTTTCTTCCTCATTCATCCACAACTCAAAATCTGTTGTTGAATATTTCTGAAAGTCATGGGAGTCAAGAAATTTAGAAAATATAAATTCTTAAGCAGAAATTTAGAGTACAACATAGCAGCATGAGAGGTTATACAGCATTAAAAAAAACAGATCCTGTTAACCACAAGAGCTAAAACATCAGGACTCACTAGCATGGTTTCCTATATAAAACTAAAAAATGTGGTAATAGTCAGAGTCCAACAACTGAGTAAAAGTTGCTTTTCTATGTCACTGAATGATTTTCTATTTGAACTACGATGATGATTTCCCCAATGTTTGTACATGCATGAGTGCCACAGTAGGTGATTTATGCTAATATGGATTTAGTTTTGTACATATAATAAATGCATAATTACTGCAAGCCAAACATTTGTTCATTGCTGTGGAAATGTAATAATTTAAATGTAATTGTATTATGCAGACCCTGTTTCCCCCTGCCTAAAGTCAATAGAGACAGTAGGAGTTAAGTATGACGGCTGGATCTAGTTCACTGATGCAAAGCTAATAAGGATGAAAGTAACTTCTGCAGTTTGGACAGGTTGAGAACCTCAACTCCCTGTGCACTTAATCACCGTTTTGGAGACTTCACAGTTCTGAACACCAGTGCCTTGATAATTCACTTAGTTAGTGACGATGCCTAATGTGAACTACACAGTGATGTAAATTTAGCCTTTGGATCAAAATTTGCCTTACAGTTGCAAAACAAATCTTGTCCAAATGAGCCAAAGTGCTGCTCTTGAAATAATGATGTTCGCCTATGCAATCAACAAGATCATTCTTTTTATATGTCAAAAGTATTTTATCTTTTTTTTTTTTTTTTAAGATCTTAGTTCTATTCAACTCTTTCTTTCCTGCCCTGTCTACTTTTTCCTTTTCATTGGATGAGCTTTGAAGTTCTCCAGCTCTTAAAATTCTTTTCCCACTTGGAAGGGTAAGCAAATGCATGGAAACACAATGATAATGCCAAGTTAAACCATGATGAAGCAGCCCAAAGGTTTGGATTCAGATACTGACTTTTTCAGCCTTTTAGGTTCTGAATATATCATAAACATCTACAAAAAGCTTTATTCTTGTCTTAAAATTTCAAGTAAGAATAAGTTCAACTAGTCCCTTGATAATCTGTTCTAGTTTTAATTACCCACTTATTTATATCCTGTTATGGTGGTGAATTTCTGTCTGTTTAATTTCATGTCACTCCATCTTTGATGCCTTTGTCAGCAATACTGAAAAAGACTCACCGCTTATCAGATATCCATCTGTAGGTAATAAAATATCATGATCCCAGCCTTATGATGAGTTGGAAAAAAAAACCTGTACTTCTTAAAATTCAAGGTCAATGTCTCAATTTATAATTCCTTAATCATGTTATTGTCATTCTTATAACCAGGTTTACTAATTCATGTCTCTCATGAAATAAGGACACAATATCCAAGAAGCATGTTCTACAACGTAGCAAGATCATTCCCTGGCTTCTACTGGACATTCCTGTTCTATGTCTTCAAAGACATCGGTAGTGGTTTTTTACCACAGCACTGCATTGGAAGCTTTTATTTCAGACTATAATAAACTATGCTCACTAATTCCTTGTCCAAGTCAGTGCTCTCTTAGAATCTTTCACCCTATTTTTAAACATGTGTTCCGTGTTTCTGGATGTATTTTTTCTGCATATGACTATACCATATAACACTTTTCTAGGCTGAGTTGTGTGCTTCCTTCCAGTATTATATAGAATGGAGTCTGGATCTTATACCTTTATTCCAAATACAGAACAAATATTTACCCGGAGTTAATATTTAAGGAGTTAATAATGTCCTTCTGTACTGTTTTCTATATATAATTAAGAGGACACCTGGTAGGTTCAGGAACATGAGTTCTCTTTGTTTGTTAAGTGAGATAAAATGCATATTTGGAATGAATAGTTCTGTTATAATTATGAAATGTACAGTACTTTCTTGGCTTTGAAAGCAGAAGCAAAAATGCTCTATTGTCTTTACTAAATATACCTGGCTAATCATTATCCCCACAGGGTTCACAGTAAAGCCTAAAAGTTACCCCAAAAATGTAAAACACCTCACTAGAAGAGTCTGAAGGAGAATTCAGGTCTCCCAACTTGTGTTTGCTATGGAATATGTATAAACTACATGATATAAGTAATTATTCTGCTGTTAAAAAGCCCAGCTAAGATATAAGGTGAATATACATGTATATGCATTTTGAATGTATGATCAAACTATTCTTACACACAGTCCTATAAACTAAATACATTCTTAGAAAAGAAGTGCCATCACATAGTTCAATATTATCTTTGAAATCAAACACATTTACAGTAATTTTACAAGAAAACTTGTATTACCCTCAGATTTTTCTGTTCTCTTCATACAATTTAATCAGCTTGACTCAGTTTTTCCTTTTTCCTTAACATTTATATGCTGTTTTGAATGCAATAGAAATAGAGAAAGGTAGGTGGACACATGGGGGAGGAAAGAAATCATCTTGCTATTTCATTTCATTTTGTTACTTTATTTGAAGGGACAGTTGGAAATTTGAGCTAAACAGAGAGGTGGATCACCTAGTTGTGTAGCCATGTGATAGCCAGTAAACTACTGACTGCAGTGGGTACGTTCCTCTTCCATTCAGCACTTATCTTTCCCTGAATGTTTTCTGACATATAAGGGCACAGTTACAAAAGAATGTTAAGTACTAGGGTGAAGTGGTGGCAGCATCCTTATTCTGACCCTCTAGTGAGGAGGTTTTCCCCTGAATATTTTGCTGATTTTAACATCATTGCAGCTGAGGCAAGGAAAGCATTAATTATCTGGCTATTCAACAATGTCATTTCATCAGGTAAACAAAATAGTGAGGGAAGTCACTGGAATGTGTCATGTTAAATTAGAAAATTATCTATTTCTTAATAACAGACAATATAAATTTTACATTTTAGTGGCTTGATTATCCTGCAACAGTCAAAGAAAGTACAAATGTAGCAAATATCATGCTGGTTTTGAACTGTCAAAATATTATTGCAGACCACTGTAGCTTCTGCAGATCAATAGAAAATCCTGTCATGAAAAAAAGATCCTTCAGAGATTTTTTACCTCAGGCAAAAATACAATTTATTTTTAAACAGTTTAGAGAAAAAATATTAAATTTTCTTCTGTTTCTAAGTGTTCACAGCATGTTTGATAGAAATATAGTCTTGAATAAGGAATAACACTTATTTAAGCAGCTTGCAAAGAACGTATTAGTCATGCTTCAATAAAATCTATGTTTCATGCTTATTAATTTCCCAGTTCACTTTGGGGTCTTAATGAAATTATTTGGCATTTAATTTTAATTTGTTAACTGAATTTTCAGAATTACACAGAATTTTATGATGTGAAAAAGATGGCTTTGTAAAGCACTCACTCTGATTTTAAGTTTCAAGTGATTTAGCATCATTATAGTTAGTGTTTCTTTACATACATGAAGTAGCAAACATTAGCCCTATAGTTTATACCTATAAATGGCCACTACAAGATATTTTTGCCCATGTTGTGATGTCATACTTCAACAGTCTAATTGTAGAATGTAACTTATTTTGAGTAACAGCATAAAATGCTTGGCCATTAATATCTAAGTAGAGACAAATTCTTCTCCCCATTTGGGAAAGCAACTGAAATTCTTCACTGCAAACATAATTTATTTGCAACATACTGCAAAAAGAAGTAAATGGTTTAGCATGCCTGCCAATCTATGAAGGACTGTAATACGGATAATCTTGTGAAACTGTGCAAAAAAACTGTTTTGTTTATACCCAACTGAGAAATGAAACACTTCTGTTCTTGAAAAATTTTTGCTGTATAAAAAAGATTATATACTTAAGTAGACAAAATCATAAAAAAGATGGTCTTTCACTGGAAATTTTTCAGTATTGTTATAGAGAGGTACCTTTGCTGTCTAATAGTCTGCCACCTGGTTTTATACTTTATGGGAAAGAGGACTGACGGGGTGTCTACCTCCACCTCTTCCTGCATACGTTGTATGCCACTCAATAGCAGCTGGTGAATACAACAACATAATTTCTATGAGTGTTTGCCTGAGCTTGAATCAGTGTATTTTCCTCTCATACTCTTTCTTATTTTTTCCTTCCAGCAGAGCTTTGTGTACCTTGGATGAGTATTTGCAGAAAATACACTTTAAGTTAGTCTATTGAAATTTTTTTGTGTGCGTACATTTTATAAACTGGAATGGTAAACCACTTCATAAAAGAGAAGGCACGTTTTCATACAAAATGAGCACAGGAGTGATTAAATGAATCAAGACAGATAGGCTGATGAAAATATGTGTAATTGCACTTCATGAATGTAAAGAGAGACAATGAACTATATACTCTTCCTGCACCCAGAAGAAAATAATCCCATCATTTCAGGCAGTTTACTTGAAGTCTAGTACTAAGATTCCCACTAGCTTCTCAGCCTACCAATGCTTCCCATGCTAATTTTTCTCTATAACAGACTTAAATCCTCAGTGGTTTCATGTACACTTTTTTCTCAATTAAAAAATCATGCTTCTATAACCAGAGATTGAACATCATACAGTGTGATTGTAGTGACCAGTTACAGGTGAGCAAGTCAGCTCAGCTTCCTAATACCTACTGATGAAGATTCCTAGTGTGCCATGCATATTATTTCATAAACAATACTAAAGTTATGGTGACAAATCTTCCCATCCAGTTTCCAATCTTCTGTTCAGTGCTGTCCTGGGTCTGGGTAGGATAGTGTTGATTTTAACAAGAAGGTGGGAGGGGCCACAGACAAGACAGATGACTGAATTAGCCAATGGGATATTTGACACCATGATGACATCATGGTCAGTATATAAGTGGGGAGCTGGCCAGAGAAAGTGCTCATAGCATAAATGGGCAGCTGGTTCTGGGTGGTGAGAATTTATGTTGTACATGACTCATTTTATGTATTATTTAATAAGTATTATTGTTACTACTGTTGTTTTTTCTCTCTTTCTGTTCTATTAAACTCTCCTTAGCCCATAGGTTTTACCTTTTTCTCTCAATTCTCCTTCTCATCCCACTGGGGGTGGAGAGGAGTGAGAGAGCAGCCATGTGGTAATTAGTTGCCAGCTGGGCCTAAACCATGACAAGTTCTAAGCAAAGAAGAATGCACCCCTACCGTTACTAAAAAAAAATCACAAGGTGACAGAAACCAGCTTTAACTAGATGGAGGAGGGAGGGTTCTAGGAAGCAGGTTGGATAGAGATTAGAAATAAGAATGGTGATAAGCAAGAAAATACAGATTATTACCTTTAGGAGAAAGAAATATACAATATAGGCTTGCTAGAATAGATTTAAATTAGAAAACACCCTGTTAAGATAAAAAGAATAACAGAGATCTATTAGAAATTATTGGCTAGCAACAATACACCAATTTTCATAAGAGAATGCAATAAATAGCATATGAAAAGATCATTGTGATCAACACCTAGTTAGGGATGATGTGATATAGAGAAAAGAGTGTAATTTGCTGTCTGTTGTCTGTTCTATAAATCTGGTAATAGAGGTTTTGTTTTATTTAGAAATAAAATGTTAGCTTTTTTGAAGAGTGGTGAGCCTTTATTCCTACAACTTGTAATTTCATACCCTTGCAAGAATCTTCCAGAAATCTTTCTCTAAAGGCTATTTTAAGCTTTTTCAAATATAATATTTTCCTTTCCTTTTCTTCTTCATACTTCTTCCTGATCCAGGTCTCTGTTCTCTGTGTCTGATATTCCTGCATGAAGATGTACCTGCAACAATAATATCTACACATTCTCCAGTATTTGGGAGAATAAATCATCTGAATTAAAATATCAAATCTATTGATCTTTATCATCCAAATGAGAAATACCCATGAGGTGGCAGGTTAGGGTTTACTTTTATCCAACCCTTTTGCACAGCCTAATAGTGATGTCTTTAATATAGTTCAAGTCCCTCATTTGTTAAAAGCCTATCAAAAGAAATTATTACTTATTTCTCTACATATTACTCGGAGGTCTATAAAATAAACCACAGTGTTCTTTTTTACAATCCACATTACATAATATACCTATCAACTTGGGATTGTTTGTCTTTCTGTTTGTAGCCAAAGGAGATAAACTTATTAGATAAAAGCTGAAGTACTCTATAAGGAAAGTACTTAAACATAGTTCCTTTATGTGTTGTCTGTTTAACCAAGTAAGTTTCCCAGCACTCAGAATTTCAATCAGATTCCTGTCTTCTTTAATTCTCTTTCCAATATTCACATATCCATTTATTAAGTTCAAAAATATCACAGAATCTATCTCACTATTATGAAATCATCTCTCAAGCTAAAAACTATAAACCTAAGCATTTCTTCTTCACATTTGCTTTTCTTATGTCTGCACAAAGGACAATCACACCACAGAGTGCATAGAATAAACAGAAAAAGGATAAATTTTTCAAGAATACAGAGGTCACCATTCTATAAGACTAATACATAATTTCTTTGTAGACTAGAAGATAACATTATCATGACAATAGATAGACTGTTGCAATTTGTTGCAACAAATATTTAGAGCGATATGCTAGTCATTGTTTGATTTCCCAATCTGTGAAGCCAGACTTTTGAGACCCACATATTTTTTATCACAATACAATGTAAAAATACTTTGGCTTTTATTCAGCTCTGTCATTAGAAATAGCCTGCATTAGCTTTAATGTCCATGCTACTTTCATGAAGAGGATACATCCTCCCTTGCTTTCCTCCCTCATCTGAGCTAATTTTCTAATAATTAAACCTGTAGCATTGTAGTGTCTGGTACACTTGGTTCATGTAGTCCCCAGTCTTTACCAGAGATCTAGAGAAGCATGAGTCTATTGTGAGGCATGACACTGATTTAGTGTAATTGCTAATTTTTGCTTCATGGAGTTCCAATATCCAAAGATTTCTCTCAGTTATTGCCAGTGAAATATCTCTTTTTTAAAAAAAATGTAAAAGATGAGGTGCTTTTAATTTTTTTTTTTCCCACATGAAACAGAAGCAAAGATTTAGATTGAAGAAAATATGAGAATGAAAGATTACAACTGTGTGTTGGCTACACTGTTGGAGGACTCTGACTTCCAAGAAGGTTAGAGAAACCTGAACAAGCTTCAGATCCACTGTCTGTCACGTCTTATTACTAAAATGACTTTAAAAGTGGAAAGCTGCATGCTTGGTTTTGAGTTTTTTTTTCCTCAAGTGTGTGTTCCAGCTAGAATTACAGTGTTGTTGGTATGACTTTATACAGCAGATTAGACAGAAGAGCAGTACTGTGTAACTTTAGCTCTGGAGACCAAACTTATTTGTGGAATTTCTGGCAATGGAGATCAAAGTGAGAACACAAACTATTGAATGGGCACAGAAGATTTGGAGCTGCAAAGGAAGTTACCTGGCTCTCTACATTCTTGAGCTCAAAAGAGTTCCTCTCTTTTCTAGTCTTTCATGAGGTTTTTTTTCCATAAAAGCAAGACAAGATCATGTGTGTCAAATGGTTAAAACCAAGCATGCATAGAAACATCTGTTTTTAATGCTGAGCAAGAACTAATAAGCAAAATAGGCTTACCCTGGAACTTGCTTTCCTTGTTTTTTCAAGTGTCTGTAGCAATGAAGCTGCTGAAGACAAAGTATGGAAGTCGTGGTAGACAGTACATATGCAGGAAAATGGACAATCTGTTTGCATGAGTAATTTCAGCTATCTTCCAATATCAGAGATGTCTGCTAAGAACAGTATAGAATATAGTTGTCCCAAACCTGATAAATTGATAACTGGTTAGTTATCCATGGGGTTTTTTTATGCTCGAAGTCCATATTGTCTTTTTTACATAAGTTGTGGTTTCCTATCTCAAGCAGCAAGGAGAGCAGCAACTGAGGATTTGTAATCTGAATAGACAAGTTAGTGCAAGAGGAATAGCTCTTTTCATATTCATCAAGCTTTAACTGCCTGATGGCTTGTGATGAACTGTGAAACCCAACCTGTGCTTATGGCCAGTTAATAGCACATTTCTTTCATTGCCTGCATGGTCAAATGAATATTGGTTTAATATTTCGGTATGCTGATTTTATTTGGAGAACAGAGGGCAGTAGTAACAAAGTTAGCTTAATCTTGGGATCACGCTTGCATGTGCTTGTTTAGCTGTCAGCCTTTCATTATACACACACATCCTCCCTTTCCAATCTATTTTTGCACTAAACAATCTTAAACAATTTTGCTTCATGAATGTTGATACTAGATAGTGATGAAATAGTTACCAGGCTTAGTAAATGGCTGGAATAATTGTTTTCTCAGACAATTATCCTTCTTCAGGGGGGTGAAGGAACTTCTCAAGCTCCAGGGTAAAATAGTCTGCTATCATACAGATCTGGGGTTTTGATGTGCTCAAAGCACTTCATTTTGCAGGCTGCTGTGTATTAACAACTCCCAATGAAGGCAATAGGATCTGAAATACATTGCTCAGAAATACAACATTTAGTTTAGATTAACTTCTGAATATTGAAATATGCAACCTGAGTACAGGTAAATTTTTAATACTCTACAACTGACTCTACCCTGAATCAGTGGGGATACATTCTTCTGTGATTCAGATACTCTCTTATTATGCATCACATATGAAAACACAGTTACATCAGTGGGGAGAACAGACTCATTCCTTGTTTATTTTACATGTAATTTAATTCTCCTGCCAATAAGCTATAAAAATCTCTTTCACAGATCCTGGTTTACTGTGGGCTTACAATTTACAGCTTTATTAGACCTAGGTAATATAACAGGTCTTAACATTTTGTGGTTTCCTAAGTTAGATTTCTGAGAAATGTGGAAACATTGTGCTTTTCAAATGCAACAAAATCTCCAGAAACTATATAACATTCTGTTTATTAACAAATCAGCCACAGAGCTCATGGATGAAATACTGCTTTTCTCAACTCCTTTTACAAATGTTTTTTTTTTATTTCTTAAAGCTTTTCCCTGTGCCCTGCAAAAGTTATTGTTACTACTAAAGAAGGATAATATATTGCTCATACTTAGTTTTTAAGTTTCTAGAAGAAAGTAACAGAAAAGATCCCAGATCCTGGACACGAGGTCAGTCTTGCATTCTATGTTGGTAGGAGCTGACAAATGCTGTGGAACCCTTGAGTGAGGAAAGGGAAAACTTGTCTTCAAACTTAGTACACGCCAGGCTTTTTTGAATGGATAGATCCTTACAGAGGTTTGAGATTAGGGAAGTAATCAAGATGACTGCCTTAATCTGATCCTTTCAGAAATGTTACTCTCTTTCAGCTGAATCTTTTCCCATTGTTCTGCATGCTCTGAATGGCTTCAGCTAATGCAAAGTGAAACTACTGTTGAATGGATATGCTGGTTTGTGCCTGTGAGTAGTTATTTCAAAAGAACTTCACCAGACCTCCATTAAACACCTATCAAAATTCATACAGCAGGTCTCTGAAAAAAACAGTCACCTGTTCACATTTCAGCTGTAAAAATGAATACATTCAGTACAGAACATAGGCAGAAAATAACAAAAAAATGGCAAACTGCCTCCAGCCCAGATATGTATTTCATACAGTATGTTTGCACTGCAGCAGTTTAGGCAAAGAATGCCTCTCTTCAGGGCCTAACTGGCTTTTTAGTATTAATTGGTTTTGAGTATTTCTGTCTGCCTTCATTTTTTAATGCTTATCTCTTCATATATCTAACTTGTCCTATGGCAGATCTTGGACATTCCACCTAAAATTGTATTTATTACTACTATGTAAACAGCTCTTCCTAAAACATCAGTTGGGTGGACTATATCCCAATGTGTAAATTCATATATACATCTCTATATATACACATATGCATTTTATACTAATGCTCATTTCTTGATGCTGTCATACACATACATTCAGGAATTCCTGCATTGGCTGGCAGGACTAGCTGATCCTAGTAGTGTGCCCAGAAGCACATAGCAAAAGGAAGCCACCAATCACTGCATACAGGAAGGTGATCACTTTAAATTTTATATGTTCATATATATAAAAATATACATTTATAGACACTAGATTCAAGAAATGGATGTCAGCCAATCACAAAGCATATGAAAACACATGATCTACATTGTTTAACAAAATGGCAGCTCCCTGCCATAAAATGATGATATGTCATAAAATGATGGTCAAACCGAAATGATGCCCCCCTGGGTAGGTAGGGGAAGGGCTTTCCAGTAAAGTGATAGAGGTGGCTGCTGGAAGGGGAATGGGACTTCTGCCACATGCTGAGGACAAGGCATCATCTTGTCTTGCCTGGTTTATCAGTGTACCTGTACTACTGGCCATCATACAGTGAAAAAAAAAGCAAAATATTCAGAACAGTGAAGAGATTTTGAAGGATTTTCCCATTTCTAAAAACCCATACATTTTGCTTGAACCTTACAAGGTCTTCTTTATTATAACACAGGTTACAGTCTTCATTACAACAGAGTCTGCTTTCTCCATCTTTTGATAGCTCCATATGGTGTACAGTATTGAATATTGTTTTACTATGTACAGGATGAAACCAAAACGTCTGTTAAAGTTGTCATTTATTATGTTTTCTCTAGGAATGAAATATGCATATGTCACATGATGGGACAATTTTTGAAGTCTGCAATAACGGACATTTCTGACATTTTTGGAAGCAGAAATATTTTTAAAATAATTCCAATAATTCCAATTCCAATCTTACAACATTTATAATCCATGATGCATGAAAATAAATGATTTATCAACAAATAAAATGTACTTACATATTTGTAACTCTCAAGGCTGTCACACTTTCATTTTAATATTGAGTAAAAGGGTAAGCTGTGTATAATTTTATGTTTAGATTGCATGCTATATTATGTTAGCCATCTCTCCATCTAGAAACACATGTCCTAGAATGCTAAGTCACAAATCCCATATCTGTCTTCCATATGTGATGCCATTATAACTTGGTCACATTAAGCCAGCTGCAGAAGCAGGGTTTATTAATTATCTAAACAAACTCAGCATTAGGGAGGAAAAAAAAATGGTTTTAAGACAGTACCCTCTGCAAATCCTATAATAATGTCACTTTTTATATCTACCCTCTTCCACACATCTGACCAAACTTGGAAGCCTATCCATCTAACTCCATCCAGCTGCTCCCGCTACAGTTTATTCCCTCATTGTAATATCAATATTAATGACAATAGAGATTAAGCAGTTAGTACAAAGTTTAGCATTTAGGCCCTTTACCCATTACAGAGTAATGCTTATCAAATTTTTAGGATCTTTCTTTTTATATGATAAATGGACTGGCTAATAGCTTTCTGATGTTGATTTCTAGTGTATTTATTTGGAGGAATCACAATACCTAGTTTTCAGTTGAATTTTAGAAACCCAGAAAAGATGTAGTTTCTAAATGTAGTTTTCTTCAGAAAAATAAGAAAACCTGAAATTTAAATCCCAAATGTGTTATATCTTATTTTTATATTAGTGTTTCACCGCATGTCTGAAATACTTTCCAAAATTATGTCAGGCATGTGCCAATAGAGCTCAAATTATAACAAACACTGCTTGTTATCTGTTACTCAGCGATATCTTTTTATAATCTACTGTATGCCGTTCTACCTCTTACAGTGTGTTAGTTTGGACTAATTTTACTAAGTATTAAAATCAGGTGCTACCAGAATTAGTAATGAATGCATGCTCTGTCTTCTCAATTAAACAACAAATCTGCAAAATCAAATGACATGTCTATTCAGTATGTCTGATCAGACCTAAATCATAGAGACTGATGCACTTCCTCCCATCCAAATACTGCGAAGAGAACTGCCTCAGAGTCACATCCTTTGCAGGTTTTGTCATGTGGGTGTGGGAGAAAGTCTTGGGGCATTATCAGCTTGCCCAAGCCTAGATGGACAGGTACAACCTTTCTGAGCCTCCAGAATGTTCTTCTCTCTCTTGTTATGAATAACACAGCTGGTAGTCATACCACTTCATGCACAACTTGGATAGAGTAAAGAGTAAAAGAGTAAAAGTTTCTGACTTCAAAGTAGTCCCTGACTACTGTGGTACTGAGAAAAAAAAAAATCTCTGACCCCTGAGAACTTAGAGATGAGGGAGCGAAAGGGAAGAATAACTTTTCAGTACAGAACTTCCTGAAGTGACACATCTGGGATTTAATTGCTTTTTGTTCTACAACATCAAGAAAAACAACATTAGATCTACCAATATGGTGTACTAAGTAACTTGCCTGAACTTCAATTACAATAAAGACATCTCAAGAGGAAAAAAAAAAAAAGCGTGCCAATGACTTATTTCTGATCACTCCAGGTATTTTTGGCTTCTTTAGCTCATATGAAAATCATAGGAAAAAAAAAAATATCATAATCTAAATGAGTTTGTTGGGGTTTTTTTTCATATGCAGCACACAAAGAAAAGCATTCAATGGAAAATTACTTGGAAAACTGACCGTTAAATTATTTACAAAATAAACTCTTTAAAATCCAGTCAGAAACTCTTTAAATATTTTCCAAATCTGAAAATTAATACAGTTTATAATTTCAAAGATTCTCATGTGAGAAAATGCAGCTGGGCATTGTTTTCCACAATAAATTTTTGTTTTATGATAAGGTAGTAAATAAACCAGAAGTATAAATTTCCCACCAGCATATATCTGACATTTTTAACAGGCATTGAATAACACCTACTGAGAATAAACAAATTCCTTAAACAATGAGACTTAAAAAGCAGTGCATTTTGGGCCAGTTTTAGTACACCTTGAGCAGTGGAATAAAACATTAGACTGAAGACCCAAGTGATCTAGCCTACTGTGAAGTGTAATAATGGACATGAAATGCACAATGCCTGGAGCAGTTTATTGTCATTATAATTTAGAAGTCATACAGAAAAACAATGTAGCCTCATTAGACTTCTTTGATAAGGGTTTGACATTACAATCAGAAAGCCCTAGTTAAATCTGGAAATCTACATTAATTATGCAATAAAGTGTAAAGGCTTCATTCATTATCAGATCTCCCTTTGTCTTTCTCTTGATACCAGCTTAGTTGTGATTTTTGTTAAACAGAAAAGCTTCTGTTCTGGTCAATCACGTAGCAGTTTGTTGACAACTGGAGAAGAATCTGAAGTCTTACACAGTCTTTTATGGAAGAATAGCTCAGATATGTTTGTCTTGCTACTATTCATTTGTTCAAAAATAATGTTTTAATCAATGTAAATATAGTTAGCAAGCTCTTCCAGGACAGAATGCTTTGTGGGTCATACTGTTTATGCCTTTGGCCAAAATTCTAGATGGAAACCCTGAAGTACCTTCTTCAATACAATGCAAAGGAAATAACAGTCAGCTGCTATTGTTCAACTCTTCTCTGCAGTCCTACCAATAACATCTATGAGATTTTATCATGTTGCCCCAGACTCGGTCTTGGTGAGAATCTCTATACATATGCTGTAAAAGACAATATAAATGCCATTGTCAAATACTTAGAACAAAATGTTTTCATATTTGTCATCTGTGCTTCATAGTAACCCTAACAAACTGCATACAAATAGTTTTACAAAAGAGCAAAACATATAGATTGTAATTCCAAACTATTGATAGAATTAATCATTCACTCCTTACATAAGAAATAATCTAAAAGTCTGTGAGGCTAGGTTTACTGAAAGAAAACGTTTTTTTGAATTGGATAAATGGGCTCTTAAGAATGAATCATATAGACTTTGCTGTTGTTGAAGTATTAAGCTAGGTGACTACAGATGCATAATAATTAAAAATAATTTCTGTCTTGCATCACATAACCTTGGAGTAATGCTTTGGTGTTTGGTATGTCTTACTGAGGAAAATGAAAGGTGTCTTTAGAAGCAACTATTATATTGATACAAGTTCATTTATGCTGTGAAAGAAGAAAAAATTTTACATTCATATTTTTGATTAAGACATGCTGAACTTTTTTTTTTTCTTCTGTCCTACATCTAATATTTCAGTGGAAGAAGGTTTTTGCAATTTTGTATCTTGGAAATGGTCTTTTGACACCATTTGTTTCCAAAGGACACAAATCCAATTTTCAGGGAAGACTTGTGTATGAGCAGGCAGTGAAAATGATTAGAAAAGGGATGAACAAATTGCTGAGTGAGCTGATAAGAATTCTCAACTATCAGAAGAATTAGAGATATTTTGTGAAAGGAAAATGAATATGTGTCTGCTGCTCATATTTGTATAAATACACAGCCTATTGAATATCTCCAAATACTTCAGTAAGAAATTAACGTAAGGCCTTCTGGCTGAAGCATCTGAATCATATAGATTTTCCTAGTTTAACCTCATGAAAATGTATCTCCATTTATCCATATCAAATAAACACCTGTCACCACTGCTGCTGCTTTGGTTAGAGAATGAGTATGTGTGTTTATAGTCATCGTTTCAGCTAGGTCATATCTATAGAGTTTGAAGAACACAGTATTCATTCAAATGACAAGGGGATTTAGGTAGCCTTTAGTACAGATACATAAATAAGGAAAATGACTGAATCATAGAATCATTAAATGCCAGATTGAAAGGGACCTGAAGGATCATTTGGTCCAAGCTTTCCTGGCAAAAGCATCATCTAGAGAAGACGGCCCAGCAACCTGTCCAGCTGAAGCTTAAGTGCCCAATGCTGGGGAAACCACCACTTCCCTGAAGAGAGTATTCTAGGTACAGCCTGAAAAGAGCTGAGTAGAGGGGGGTAATGACTTTTTTATCTCTGCTACTGCTGCTGCCATTGTTGAGGCATCCCAGCACCATGCTGGCTTTCTTTGCCACAGCAGCACACTGTTCACTCATATTGGGCTTGTTGACCATCAGGAGTTCAAGGTCCCTTTCCATAGAGCTGCTTTCCAGACAGGTAGGTCCTAGACTGTGCTACACTCCTGGACTATATTTTCCCAGGCGCAAGACCTTACACTTGTCCTTGCTGAGTTTCATAAGGTTTTAATTATCCCATTCTTCCAGCCTAACCAGGTCCTAACCCTGGGGTCCCCCTTGTGACAGGTTGCCAGTTTGAAAAGGATCCATTTACTATCACTCTTGGGGTGCAGCTGTCAGCCATTTCCCCATCCACTGCACAGACTACTTGTCTAGACCATAATACATCTGTAGCTGGACTGAACGTGTGTTTGAAGGAGGGGGCGCACCTGCATGCACATACAGACCCAGGTGAATGCAGAGTACTGCAGTTCACTACATAAGTATACATACAACCCAGCCTCTAGTTGCTGTCATTTAGACTTTCCTGAACACACACATAGGAGAGTGATATTGCAGAGCAAAAGCAGTGAGGCTCAGTCAAACAGCTGTACTGACCTGACACTGCATACATACAGTAGGCCTTTCCCCGTCCTCTTTGTTTTCCCAGAGTTGTACTTGTCTTGCATCAACCTTTATCCTTCCTTTCTCCACCCTTGTCTCCCTGCAAATAAACAATGCACATGTAATTGTTTTTTTCTCTGTTGGTCTCAGTTTTGCTACATCCTTGTCCAAATTTGGTATGTCTGATGCTGTTACCTAGGTCATCTCAGCCTTACTTCATATTATCAATATGGTTATCACAGTTCTTCTCCCCCAAAGACTCCCAATACTCCCCACAATTATGTTTCAATCTTGCCCATTTCTCACATACCTCCTCCTTAGCCATCTGTGCAATCCAGCCATTCCTCACAGCAATAGCTGCATCTTTTGCCAGCTTCTCACTGTGTTACTTGATGTGTTCAGCAGTTTCTTACGTCACGTTCTCTAGTTTCTCAGAGTCTGTTCAGATAACTAAACATCACGGCAGCTCTGCATATCTTAATACTGAGCACAAATCATTTCACTTTATGGTTCCCCTATTGAATGACATGTCTTAGTAACATTGATGCAGCTGCTACAATCATTAAGTGCCATGGTAAAGATAAAAAGAGAATGGTTATTCTCATGCACACAGCAGCACTCATGCATCTATATCCATTGAGGGTAGTAAGTATGGTGTTAGGCAATTCACCAGAGAGCAAATCAACTTTTTCCATAAAAATTAATTTAATTTAAAAAGCAGGCAAGGACTGTATGCATATGTTTGAGGTGAAAAGTAGTTTAAATTGTGAGTGTTAACAGGCAGCAAAGAGTTGGGTGTATGTTTGTGGGTGTGTGGAGCAGGCAGTCTAAAATTGAATTATTGAACTCTCAGGTAGATGTCTGCTACTTGCTGACTACAACTGGTACTGACTGGCTGCTTGTAAATTTTTGTAACACCTTGACTAAGTACAAGTAACTTGTCCTGAATCCTTCATTTAATAAAGACACATAAAAGAAAACAAAAGAGGTAATAAAGAGAACTACCAGTTAGAAGGCTGATCATGTGGTGGTGGTGGAGCACTGGAAAAGGTTGCCCAGAGAGGGAGGTGGTGGAGGCCCCATCCCTGGAGACAATCAAGGTCAGTCTTGATGGGGCTCTGAGTAACCTGATATAGTTGAAGATGTCCTTGCTCACTGGAGCATCATCTTCTATGCATTCTATGATTCATGTGTTGTGCCTCTGCACACACACAGTTTAGACTGGAAAAACCTCAGGGGTTACATTCAGAAAGAGGGGCTGGTACATTAAAGGAGGGTACCCAAAAATAAGTGGACCATGACAGAAGAAAAAGTCCTGGAAAGAAGAAAATGAAGGTCTTGAGTGAAGGAAAGATCCAGGAGATCAGAGTCCTGAGTGAAGACAAATGCTGGAGGATGACCAGAAACCTTGAATTAAATGGTCAAGAATTAATGCGCTAGACCGGTAAACTTAAGCAGATGCACAATACAAACTAAGATGACTTTCTGCTCAAGATTCCTGGGCCAGATGCAATCTTCTGTGGTGAAGGGAAATCAAGAACAGCACTGGAGGTCAGGAAAGCATGAACAAATGAGGGTGTGAGATAATCAGGTAAATTAAAGGCTGTAATCTAGTAGATTACAGAAACCCACTATGGGCTGTCATTTATGGTGTCTCACTCATGAAGTATGAGGAGGAGGATGGAGAGGCAGGAGTACATTCATCAGCGGGAAGAGATTTTTTGGAGGCTGAATTTCAGTGGCTTTTTGGAAAGGTTCACTGTTCTGGAAAATGCTAACCAATTCATTTGTTAAAACTGGACGTTCAACAATTACCCCACTTTCCTGCTTGTCACTACTGACATAATTGACAGATCTTGACTCATCTGAGAAGGTCATGTGTACAATTAAAATGTGATCATTCAGAAAGAGTCAATGCACATACTAAAATATTTATGTCAATACAAAAGCTAGTTGATACAATATTTAACTATCAGGCATAAGCTCAAAACAAAGAAATGTCTATTTTCAGACTAAACACAGTTAATGGAATGTGTTCCCACATGGTATTGTGGTAGCTGAAGCTGTACACACAAATGTATACAAAAATTGATAGAAATATACCAGTATCTGATAATAATAAAATGTTTTGGTGAGCACAGGCTGTTGTATTTCACTGCCTAAAGTTATAATGAATATAGACCCTCTGTGTCACTTTTTTTGTGTGCCTGTCAGTATTCCTCTTTCAGTTGGGAAAATCCCTGTCACTGTATATATAATACAAAGTGGGAACATGGATAGATATATTACTATGTGAAACTAAGTATGTTAAACCAAATTTTCACATGACATAAAGCATATTTATTATTAGTTAATTAATAATCCATAGTTCGCCCAGCCTGTATTTATGCTGCTGGTCTTCCTTTTTTCTGTTTTTGAAAATGGGGGTTATGTTTCCCCTTTTCCAAGCAGTGGGAACTTCACCAGATGGCTGTGACTTTTCAAATATGGAAAGCAGCTTAGCAACTTCATCCACCAATTCTCTCAGGAGCCTTGAGTAAGAATTTTACAGTTCACCTTACTGAAATTGCACTAAACTTGTGCTCTTCAGTAGTGTGAATTAGGAATGGGGCTGGGGGAAGAAGATAAAAAGCCGAACAAAGAAAACATGGAACTGGGAATATGTCTCATCTTCGAACTCTATCATAGAGATCTTAAGAAGATAAAAATTAACATGATAATAAAGATAAATTAAGTTTATGAAGAACACTAGTTTGAAGCCATCTTCCAATCAATAGAAATCCCTTTGCAAATTAACATAGGCAGTGGTGTATTACCTAGACAGTCTGGTGATGTTCTACACAGCAGGGAAATCACCAGGTGAAGTTCTTGATCTGATGAAATCAATGCATTTCTGAAAGGAGAAGGCATGTGTAGGTATTGGAGATGTGAGTATCTAGGGAACTAGTCTCTCTCTTGTCTTCTTTTAGTTCACAGAAACAGTCGACACCATTGATAGGTTCATATTCATGACTGGGATTATTATCTCTAGACCAATACTATAAAACTCAGAAGTGGATAAATGTTCATGCACATAATGATTATTCATCAACATTAAAAAAAACTACCCATTTTCCTTTGATGAAACAGGAAAGACAATTATTGCTTACAAGTCAACATTACTGTATCTAAGAAGATATTATAAATCTACTGCTTCCTAATTATACACGCTCTTATGCTTTTTAATCTGTTTACAGAGTTGCAAGATTTTGGTACTTTACAGTGCCATCTTCACCATTACAGTGTTGTAAATGACATATGGATGTTTCCTTCACCTCATTAGGCATGGGACTTTTCAACTTAAGTAATAAAGGGAATTGTGCAATGAGTGGGTAAGAAACTGGCTATTGTGTGGCTCAAATCTTGCATGGTGATAAGATCTGGAAAGACCTGTCTGGAGGGCAGAAGTGTTGATTGCTCCCCATGTCTCTGTGCCCCCACTTTGTCTCCTTGCAGATAAGCTTTAACAAAAGGAAGAGGTAAGTTCTGCATAGGTGGGACTCTGTCTTTTCTTTACTTAAGTGCTCCTGCTGACTGCACCTTGGCGGGGAGGATGGCAGACAACACAGTAATTCTAGCTCATGGGGTTCATGCAAATGAACACCACTTCCCGTGGAAATTGGGAATGCCACCCAGATATCTCAAGGATATAAAGGGACAGAAAAATATTGATCAATGTGCACCCACCACCAAAGAAATAAAGACTTGGATCGATCCAGCAAGAAGTCGCCGGATCCACAGGTGGAGATAACCTTTTCTTTTTATCTTACTCTCTCTCTTACTCACTCTCTTATGCCCCCTGACTTTTCCTCTTTTCTAATAACTCTTACTTTTCCTTGAAATTTAGTCACGACATCAAATAATCACCTATGAAAATAGCACCGTTATCCATACCACTTGTCGATTGCTTCATTAGGAAGAACTAATAAATTGTTTTGTTATTGTTCCTTGGAGTCATTGTTGTCACTCTGCCCCGGTGGCCCTGCCATGCAGACAGACTCTTCCAGGGGATCACAAAGATTCACCTCCCTTGTTGTCCACTGAGTGGGACAAGACAGTGTCTTCCTGCATGACATCAGTATTTAAATTAATTAAGATTTCACATCTTTTATTTACTTCTAATAAAATTAGAAAACACTACATAATTCCTCATACTAGATACAACAACAACAATTCACTTGGGTTTAATTTCAGTCTTGAAGATCCATTGATTCATTTTGATTTTCTTAGAAAAATATCTTAGTGGTTTTCTTCACATTGTTCCTATTTAATTCCCAGAAGGATTATTAAATTGTCTACAAAGTAATTTATAATTTAGCTTTATATTATCAGTATTCAAACTAGCACTTAAAAACTTCTTGAAAAAAAAACACATACATAGTACTAAGACTTACTTCCTGTAGAATAGTTTTTCTTTATATTTTTAGTTCTTTCCCTAAGGTTTTGATTAAACTGAAATGAAAATTATCCAGCTGTTGTATTTAATTTTCTTTTTTTGGTATGCTAACATACCTCTTACTGAAAAAAACATCCATACTGTACACAATTTTGCATTTTTATTTTTTTTTATATTTACACAGAATTGTGATATACCAAAATAGGCCTCCCCTACAGTTGTCAAGATCTGCTAAAGTCACAGAAGTCCTCTCTGTGTCTGTGTTCACAGAAAGTTAAATCATGCAGAGAAATGCTCTACATTTTTCCTCTACAGGATCTTTTATAATGGGAAGTCAATCTAATAGTTGTCTAGTCAATAAGCTTGTGGCATTCTACATAGTACTTTACAAATAATCTTGGCTGGAAAATGATAATGATATTGTCTATGAGTAACAAAACTATAGTACTTAAATGCATTTCTCTCTCTAAGAGACCAGGGACTTCCTAGGGGGTGAACACACTATCAAAAGGTTTCATATTCTTTGTCTTGATATTCAAAAAAATAGGGTCTAGTGCAAGGTGGGTTTATGGTACCTTCTAAAAACACGTTTTTTGGTCATCCAACTCATGTTCTTCTGGAACGGAAGTAGTGTGGGTGAAGTCAGAAAAAGAAGCCCTGTGAGAATAGAAGGATCCTTAAACTGAGACAACAAGTAGAGTCTGAGGGGTTTATGACACTGTGGAAACAGGAGTTGTAAACCAGTTTGATGAGAATGATTTTTCTTCAACTCATTATCTCAACAGTATTCATCTTTTAGAGCTTCCTTAGAAAACCATCAGGAACTTGAAACTGATGAGATTTTTTTCTCTTTAATTCACTTATTAAACTGTCTTTCTCTCAACCCATGAGTTTTATTGCTTTTCCTTTTTCTATTTTCTCCCTTGTCCTGTGGAGCAGAGTAATCTAGTGGCTCTGTGGAGGATCAGCTGCTGGCTCAGTTCAGCCCACCACACCACATCAATGTGTCCCTGCAGTTTCCCACTTATGCCTCTGCAAGTCCATGTGAATACACACAATCTTATCTCTACTAGCAGAACCCCATTCTTGAGCAGGAAGCATGCCAGAATGAATGGTCTTGACTTTAGACCTACCTTTGCAGAAGGAAATGTGAGTTTACATTCCAGCTTAGTGTAAAAGTAAAGGCTGAGAAAAAATTGTATTTCTGAGGAGCAGAAAGAGAAAAATGACATAGTGTGCATCATTTCCTGTGTCTCCACTTACAGTCTAGTAGTGTATCACAAAGTCATTAATAAGGAAAATTAATTAGTTCTAAAAATAAATCTTTCCTTTTCCTATAAATTTGGCAATAAAAGTGCTGCAGGCCAAAGTTAGCTCTCAGGCCAGTATGCTTCATTTGAGCTTAGAGAGCAATAGATATCTACATCACCCTATGTACCTATCAGAATAGGATATAATAGAAAGATAATTAAAAAAAAAAAAGAAATAAAATATTCTGTATTTATAAAGAAATAAAAAAGTTTGTTTACTTTTACCTGCCTACTTACTCCTGTTTATCTTTGTGTTGTACCTGTTCTTTACCTTATGAGCATCAAAGGCAAGGCCAAGTTTCAACTAGTTATTAGAAAGATGTGATAAAGAGTGACTAAACTGCAGTATATGATATTGCCCTTCTTTTTCCCCTAAATAGTCTGGGGTTCTGGGACCAAAGCCTAGCATTTGCAGCAAAGTAGTTTATAGCTTCAAGGTTCATTTTTGGATTTGGATTGCTATGGAGCACTATATTTGGATGCCCCTGAGGAGGTTGGTTGCTCAGACTGTCATTCACTGTCTACCAGCACTGTTTCAATAAGTTGTTTTGTCTGGGAATCATCCTGCAACTAATACAATTTTTAGGGACAACAACCTGTTTTTTAATTTCATTTCTTCTTAGAAATCAAATTACTGTTTGGAAGCAATATAAGCCAGCTACATTCTCAGTGAAATTTTCCTCCCTTTTACCTATTTCATCCATGTAACTCCTCCATGGTGCTTTCCATATACACTGTTCCTCAATTATCTCAGTATGTCATTGTTTGGTAGCACTCATCAACAGAAAATAAACATGTTTTTTTCTGCAGCTTCTGAGAATTTGAATAAGTCCCTTAGGTAGTGCAGGTAGTGCACAAAAATCTTAATAAATGGAAAAAATCTGCTTTAAAAAATGATGAGTTATGTTTCATTGAGGGCAACAAGCACTGAGGAATAGCCTCCTTGAACTATATGGATACTCTCCCAGGAACCTGTGATGTAAAATGAGGATCACTCATTTCCTATGAAAAGTTGGGAAATTGATCTTTGCTATCTGACTTAACATAATGTCAGTAAACCATTAAATTGCACAGATGAATTAGTTTTCTATACTGTGACTGTCTTCTGCTTATTAGATAAATAGTGGAAACTAGGAATTGGCAAACTGGTTCAGATAAGAAAAGATGGGAAATCTGTGTTCTTACTAACACATGCATTCCTGAAGTTTCTCTGTCTGTGGGAAAAAGCAATTTGACTAGATTCCTTTGTCTGTCTCAAGATGGTCAAAAACTTCCTTATGCAATGATCATATGAACTTTCACAAAATATAAACAAGCCAATCACTCTGCTGCTTGTCATGCATGCACATCACAGATGTTGTAAGAGACTCCTCAGATGAATACAGACTGGAAGAAAACATAATTTTGATTCTCTGAAAATAAAAAAAAACCCACATTTTTGTGAAAGATTTTACTTTGTTTTCACTTAAAAGTGCTACATTTTCAGAGAACAGATTAATACAGTTCATTCCTTTATATGCAATTAATCAACGTGTATGTACAAATGTTTCTTCAGTTTGGTTTGCTGAATGACATCCTAAATGAAATAAAGTAAAACAGTTGAGACATGGAGTAAAGAAGCTGAGAATGACCTTAAATTGAGAGTGAAGACCATAATTAAAATTAGAGGATTTTGGCAGTACCAGAAGAATGCAAGAGTTAGTATGTCTATGGTGGTTTTACTCAGCTGAATAGAGCTAACCTTTTATGATTTATTAGTCTCTAGTGAGTGAACAATTCTGACTTAATTTAACACTAGTATCTAGAAAAGGTAAGGCTATTGTTTCTTTTTATTGTCTCTTAATGAACAAAAAGAGAAAGTCAATGAAATTGAGGGAGCACATATTTAAATTAATAGGAAGAAAGTAGTAATTTAGAGGAAATGGAATTCCAGGGGTCATATTTTTAACAGAATCCAGCAGAAACTAATGGCAATATTGCTAGGGGAATAAATCAACAATTATATTAGGAATGATAGTTCTGTTTACAAACACAGAATAAATTTATATCCTTATACTGCAGGAAATAAGCCAATCATTTGCTGAATTTAGAAAGAACAAAAATGCTCTCCTCTACTGATTTTTCAAATCTTTTTTCATATGCATGTGGCTTTTTGCTTCTTCTGAGGCATCTGGTACTGGCCACTATTAGAGATGGGTTGGATGGAAAGCACAAATTAACCAAATTGGGCTGGCTGTTCTTACATTCCTATGACATCTGGTGTTTCTGCCATGTTACTGATATGCCATTTTGACAAATTACATTACATCATCTGATAATAACTAGCAACATCATAAAATGTAAGCGATGTAATCTGAAGTGACTCCGCCAATTTAAAGCAATCTGTTATTTTGTATCATCTGTCTGTTACCAATTTAAAAAGCTGGGAGCAATGATAAAACACAAACAAGTTATTTTAAGTCCAGATCTAACCTCTAAAATATATGATGGTTTTCTACTCTGACTGGTTTATTTCTATAAATGCAGGTGTGAACTACAAGCCATGAATGATGACTTAAGAACAAGTAAACAGAATGTAAACTCCTTCATGGAGAAAAGAACTGGCAGAAGTTAATTTCCTGGCAGCATAACTTTGTCATGACTATATTCACTAATTTCAGCTCTGTTCATTCAAAGCAGAGAATGAGGTCATGTGATTCTCTGAATGCCAAACATGATTTGAACTGATTCAAAATTGATTATGCTGAAGGATTTTGAGGACTAGTAGCTTAATTCCTGAAATGAAAATATAATGAGAATGAAGATGCTAAGCCAAAGGACTGTTATTTTAATTATAGAGGTGTAATATGATATTTTTAAAAAAGCTAATTTGACAACATCCTCTTTTTTTTTTCTAATGAGCTATTTGTAGTACACTTGAAGATTCAGATTCCTTTGACTTACTTGTCCAGCTGTGGTTTTCTAAGTAGCAGATTGATTTAGAAGTGATTTTAATGGTAAAATACATCCAGAGATGTCAAAGTATGTAGTTATGGAAAACATTACAGTGGAGATGTCTAGAACCTCTGATTCAGCTGCCTTTCTAATAGTAGGTTTAGTGGTGTATTTTTTTGAAAGGATGTAAGTGAAATGGAAAGGAATGGTTCTGTCTTTTGTAGTGAGTGGGAAGTGATAGAGCTGTAAAATAAACCTACTCCCATCACAGTTGTATCTATAATCCTGAGTTAAACGGGAGTACTTAGAGAATAGTCACTAAACAAACACTTCTATCACATGCATATAATGCAATAAAATATGGGCACAAAACAAATATTTATCCTTTATAGATTAAAAAAAAACCCAGCTAAACTGAGCACTTATTAGCGATCTTTATCATTGATTGTTTTTTGCTCCAAACTGCTTTTTAAATAGAAGACATGGAGAAATCTACCCCTATTATTATAAATAGGTGATATTATCTAATATTTGCAACAGGATGACTGGAGAACAAGAATTCCATTTTCTGAGAAATGTGGAAGTTCTCACAATTGCACATTTGTTTATTGATCAGAACAAAATCTAGATAATATTTTCATGTTAATGGGATTATATAAATTCTTGATAATCTGGCAGAAGTAGAAACTGTGACTGGTAACAGATCATGTATTTGTTAAAATGCTGTCTTGCTGTAGCTTTGCATATCTTGAGTGAATATTGTAACACTGTGTAGATGAAAGATTATTTCCATAAATGCTTTGAATTTTGTTCTCTTCTAAACTAATTCGTTATATATATGAAAAAAAGAAAAAAAAAAGTGGACATTTTGTTTTTTCTTTGTGAAAAGTTAGGGTAGGCATGTGAAAAGAAATGGGAAAAAAAAAAAAGGCAAAATATGACTAGGGTCTATCCAAGGGACAACAATTGAAATTACACTGTTAATGAGTTGTTGGAACGGAATTTGTGTATGTTTGGGATGTGAATGTGAGAGGGGAAACAACAGAAGAGTAGATCAGGTACCTCCCAGCTCTCTGTGAAGGCAGTGAGTCTATCCCTGGTATCCTAAATTAAAATTGCATGTGCTAGTTAGAGAGGTTAAAAGGCAATTCTTGCCAGAGTCGGACTAGGTGTCATTAAATATTCAGAAGCAAGGCTTTTTCCACAGAGTACACACCTAAGGGATGGGTGAAAGAGGGAACTGAAACTTGCCTTTCTAGTGTTTTATAAGCATTGTGCTTGTATGCACATAACCTAGCTATCATTTTTTTAGAGATTCACTTTTGGTAAAACTATATGTCATTGAGAAACAAAATGTGTCATCAGAAATTTCTGACCCAACAAAACACTGTGGACAATTGCTAGTCAACTGACTCCTGGTGAACTCCACAACATAGACAGCTAGGTGTATTCTTTCAGTTGCCTTCTTCAGCCTTCATTGGATGAAGAATGTACATAGAATATTACTCTTTATCACGAGATTTCAGAATTCAATGAAAAAGGATTCTGCACCAGAACACTTTAAACAATATTAAACGGACTTCCTTAACAACAACAATGTAGCCACAGATATTTTATTTTATTTTATTTTTCCTTCTTCTTAAAAACAAACAGAAGAGACTACCTTCTAGAAATCTGGAGAATGTCAGGCAGGTCTGCCATAGGTCATTAATGTCTTACATGTACAAATAGCATGGGATTTGCCCCATTCAAACAAGACACCTTAGGCTCCTTTTATGGTAAATTTATGAAAACAGACAACTCTCGAAGGTGAGTTATTTTTCATAGTCACCTACCTTAGTGGGAATTGCATAATCACTCCCCCAGGCATCTCTTTCATTCTGATGACTTGTAGGGCAACCAGATGGACATTAGAAACCTAAGTTAAACCTGATGAATCCAAAACCATGTACTGAATCATTATAGTCCAGAGACTAGGAGTCTAAGTGCTTCTAAGCACTTCTACATGCTTTGATTGATTCTGAAAGTAAGAAAGTTAAGATAGACACTTTTTGAGGTCTATTGAATATTATTATATCTCTATTAGAGAATGCTCTTATTGTAATTACTCCTTATGTGAAGGATTGTCTTTTGTCTTGTATTTTAAAATAAGTACATAAAATGGAATTCTTGTTTGAATAGTTTTAAACCTCTGTGTGCTTTTGGCTTGATGTTTTGAAAAGGAAGCTCTTGTTTTAATAGGGGAAATTTATTTTCACCTGTTTTTCCTTTCCCTGAGACATCTATCTCAGAAAAAGTTTAAACTTTAGGATTGTCTGAGCATAAAAAGTATTCCTTAAAAAACAAAGAAGAAATTATAAGCATGGAGGATTTAAAAACAAGGGCTTAAGCCAGCAAAATTATACCTTCGCCTATGAAAATCAGTGAAGAAAGTATTCTGATATCATGGGGGTTCACATATACTGTTGATAATTTTAACACAGAAACATTTTGACAATGAGTAAGGCTCAAGCACTCCACCTCGTGAATGGGATTTGGTCTCAAACTAGTAACTAGTAACTAGTAACTAGTGTTTACTACTGAGTTTTAAGCTTGTCTTTGTTTTCTAGCATACTGGTGCTAATAGTGTTTTTAAAAATACAGTATCTCCTCCTTAATCCTAAGAGAGTCTGTAATGCAAAGATGTTTACACTTGTATAGGCATACCTAAAAATCAGAGTTCTTCATATATCTAAAAAGGTTTGAGGTTCATTAGGTATTTGCATGATTAACATTGAGAAGATCTATACTGCACTACTGAAAACTGCAATTTGTTAGAACGCAGAAATACCTAGAATACAAAAGCATGAAATGCAAGAGCTATTTTATACCACCATTTATATTTAATGATGTGTGGTAATGACTCTCTACTCATTGTGAAATTATGTACAAAGACATGTAACTAAACTGCCTACTAAACCCACTAAGCACTACATATATGGATCTGAAAGAATTAGAAACAATATTAAATCAACATATAAAATTATTGTTTAGTAACAATAAGTAAAATCAACTAAAAGCAACACAGATATCGGACTCTCTCCTGTATGTGAGCAGATGAGTTAAGTCAAAGGGAAAAAAACAACCATACCACCATGTTAATCTCATACTAAGAATTCACATGTTGAGAGGACTCATAGTGACCAAGACAACTGATCTAAGAAAACATGCAGAGTAGAAAAGAGGTTTCAGTCTAAACTGAATAAAGGAAAAGAAAGGGATGAAGCAGAAAAGGAAAATTCAAGTTTGAATCTAACTGACATTACCTCTCTGCCCTGATCAGAAAATCTTCTTTGTTGTTGATGCCAGTATGAGCAGTAATTTCTTCCAGGCTTGACTGAGAAATGACTGCATGACCCATCTGAAAAAGGCAACCTGTTCTTACCCCCTTCTTTTGCAACCCCAGTCTTAATCTCAAAACTCTTCAGTGAGAGTTCTGGGAATATGAAATAAATGACCTTCATTTACCACTCAAATACCACCTGCCTATGCAGAGACCTATCTGCTCTGAGCATGGAAGTAAGCAGTGGATCGCTAGGGTCATTGAAAAGCTTGATGCTACAAATTATCTGCTAATAGCTCTGAGCTAAACTATCCCTCTGAAACATTCATCCATGGGGATTCCACTCACCAATGTACTCTCCAAGAGTTACTGTGTTTACATGCATGACTTTTGTTCTGAGGTTTATTTGCCTGTATGATGCCTGATCACAAGGAGTTGTATGAGATCAGACATGTACATTTTGGAAGATTCATCAAAGACTGAGATGCTATGAATGCCTCATTATACTGAGGAATCAGCATGGTGTCTGTATATAAATTAATAATATTAACAAATGTAAAGATTCTGTTATGTTGTGCAGCCAACTTGAGTGAACATCTTTCAGAGACAGCAGCCTGGGGAAAAATCATGACAGCATTCACAGGCACAGGCAAACCAACATTAGCCTTGGAAATTTTGATGTGTATGTCAGTGCCTACCTACACTGTCAGATATTTAAAATAAATTGATCATGAATTAACAGAAGCCCAAGTATAGATCAGTCACTGTGTTGGCTCTGTAATTCCAAATAATGAAAAAAAAATGAGAAAAACATATTTTCAAGAACCATTCCCAGACACACTAAAAGGTGAAATCCATCAGATAAATTATGTGTTACAAACTGTCAGATTACTGTGATCATTTTTCCAACTGCACATGTCTTTAGGTTTTTTTTATGTCTTTTAACACAAGCCTTTCTACTAACATGTTTTTTTACCTTGAAAAAGAAATGCAGAAAGCAAAATGAAGGATGCTGATAATGATTCTAAATAGAAGCACAGTGAGTCAGGTATAGAGTAAAAATATCTTTCAGATGCTCCTAAGAATATATTTCAGATACTCCTGATTTACTTGTTCGGTGCTATAAGTATGGATCTTAAATTATTTTTTTTTCTATTTGGTATCACTGAGCTCCTTAATAGTTTGTGTTGTTCTCTGGACACTAGGAATACAGGAAATCTATGTCTTGCATGAGCTAAATTTCTCTGTAAAATCACAAACGTTAAAAGAATTGCTGGAGGGCTTGTGTCTTTCAGCACAGCACCTACAGAAGTGGGAAGGAAGAAGTTTGCTAAAGTAACTCAAAGCAACTCAGATAGGATTTTGTCTATGTGAACACTGCACATAATGAAATAATGAGATTACAGGGGATGTATTCTATCATTCTCAATTGTGTGGAAAAAATTCACATTAAATATTTTTTCAGTTGTCATAGTGAATATGTTGTTCATTTAGCAAAATGTCTACATGGTTCAATTTATGATGAGGACAGTTCTAAAATGTTAAAAATAAAAATATTGGAACATAAAAGTGCTGTGAGAAATGATGACATAAAACCCACAGTATCACATCACTTTAATAGTTTGAAACATTTGGTGTCCCTAATGTAGTTCCAATTGCAATAGATCATGCACTGTAATTAAAGAGGTGAGGTAATTGATAAAGAAGACAAGGACAGAAATAGGCTTTTTGGATTTATAATTTTGAAATCAGTTCCTCAATTTGAAATGAATGAAGAAATGAAATTATAGAAGCATTTGGAGAATAGATGAAAAGGGAAAGACTGAATCTTGTTAAAGAAAGACAAGTCTCTGATGGACCTTAAAAAGAACAGTTATTTCAGGTCATAGCAAGAGATCACCATCTGCATCATGCCACCTCCAGCAGCAGGCAGTAGAGGATGCCTATAGAACAGGCATGGGTCGGAGCCATCAAGACATTATGGTACTTTCCAGAGCTGTCTCCTAGCTCCCTGTCATTGCTATCTCAAGAACTTTCTGGTGCAGAGCTTGTATTTATTAGTCTCAGTAATCTTTATTTTCCCTGTTTATCCAGGGGTTTTTTTTTGCATCCACGTAAATGATTTGCTCCCTATAGCAAGGAGTACTAAAACATAAATAAATGACTGAAGAAGCAGCCCCTTCAGCTTGTTTTAAATGTCAGCTGCAATTTTGAACACTTCTATGTATTTTGTTAGCTGGAGAGGAAGAACAATAACTTTCTGTTCATTTCCTTTCTGTCATTCCTGCATTCTATCATACTGTTGTTCAGCTGCCTTTTTCTCATCTTGGAAAGTCCTGGTTTACTTGACTATTCCTCACAAGCAGTGTGGGAGAAATTACCCTCCTCTATCAATCTCAGGTTTTGTAAATACATCTAAGAATGCTAAGGTGGCTTCACTTCAGATTCATTAGTTATGAGTCTTACATATGGTTGAAATATGTGATTTTATGGACTTCAGCCATTTTCCAGGAAATTTGTCTCAGAGATAATATATCCCCTGTTTTCTATTCACCAAGTAATTTCACTATTCTTTCCTCTCAAATATTTCATTTATACAATCAGGGAACAGAAGACAGGACTGTTTAACTAGGGTCACCTGTCATTCACCAATAGTAGATAATATGCATGAGAGTCAAAAAGAGCATTCAAAAGCTGTCATTTCCTTCTTCTAGGCTATTTGATCAAAACTAACAACACATTGAGGCTGAGACATTTATTTTACTTTGTGAACACTGGTGAATTTGAAAGAAGAGAGATATTTTTCTTTAGTTATTTATGCAAAATAATTTAATTAGTTCTTGGCAAGCACATAGTGAGCCTGGGTGAACATTTCATCCTCCCTTTTCCATGCCTTAACAATCCACACCCCCTTATATGTTGCAGGCTTTCCCACAAATCTTGGAGGAAAACCTATTCTACAATAGCAATGTCAAAAGGACTATTGATATTTTCCCTTTCTTCTGTTTGTTTGTTTTTATGTGTGAATATAGTAGATGTCTGTAGTAGTGTATGCGTACAAATTGTATGTGTAGTGTGTGTAAACTTCATATAATTGCATATGCATTATGCACAAAATATTTACCAGGTTACCTACTCTGGTAACAGAACAATATTTTGAAGTCAAATAGCATGAAAATAAAACAGATCTGTATTTTTTAATTTAGTTGCCTTCTCCATGGCTATCAATCTTATTTCTTATAGCACTGTCATTTCTTTTAGGGCTTCTCAAATCTTCCTGGCTTTTTGTACCAGCATTATTACTAGGAATTGACTACTGAATTAACTGAAAATTGAACTTAAGGTCATGTTTCACTTTTTCATCATAACATCCTAAATAAACACCCTTCTTTCCAAGGCTGTCTGTCATTTGTGCTGTGTTTAGAGTTAACTTTGCCTGGAAAAGTCACCTTGAAGCTCATTCAGCTTGCTTTTAGAGAAGCAGAGTGTGCTTAGTTCCATAATTCATTCTTAACATGAATTGTGCTTTATATCCAATATGACTCATGCACAGATCAGCTGTCACCAGCTGCTAGAGACTATTACATTCAGAGGAAAGTAAAGGAACTGTTACCATAGTTAGACAAAATTTAAATTATTTAACTGTAACATTAATAAGTGCTCATTTAGGAAATAAAAACCTTGTCTAACCTTGATTTAACTTATCCAACTACAGTCTGAAAATAAATGCCAGTTTTGTTTTCAAGGTATGGCCATTTACAGTAGTGTCTACTTCCTCTTGTGTGAGATGCTATTGTAAATTGTGGTGAAATTCTACATTCTAAGAATACTCTGTGTTGGAAATACATCAGGGTTTAATATGAGGTTATTTCATGTAAAGGTGAAATGTTGGCACACTGTGGGATAATGCCATTAAGAGAAGCAGGATGCCAAACAAGACAAATGTCTGTCAAAGGTCTGAATGTATCATCCTACAAAACATCCACAAGGCTTTGATGTGCTCATTGGTCCTGTGTTTTAATTAAAAACCACAAACAACTGTAATACTGGCAAACTGAAAGAAGGAAGTTTTATTGACTGTGAGCTGCTCTGCTATTTTCCTACATAAATTCTGCCATCTCTCTGTTTTGTCAGTGTCCTGCTGGTGGTGGTATATCTTGAATAGGAAGATATAAAAACCTGAAGGTTCACTGATACAGTAAAGAATAAATATGCCTAGCTTGATTGCCTTGTGTGTTGACTAACTTTAGAAAGCCCCAAATCTTAAAACCTTCTTTTATTACCATATCACTTGGCAAAAATGTGAACTACTGTGTTCTTTTTGCACCTGTTTCACTATTACTTCTTTCCAGACAGTCTTTGAGTTATTATGCATGACGTTCTTTTTAATATTTGTCAGTGTCTTTGTGTGAGTCTTGCTCTCTTTAGTGTATCCTATGGCTTGTAAAGGAAAGCATTTTCAGCCCAATTCCAGAACTGGTATCTTACTTGGATGAAGTTAACATCAAGGTCCTATGCCTGTTTTGTTTCTTAAAAGTCAAGCTGAGAACATTTGGAACTATGCTCTTGTAAATACGTCTTACCTGCATTTTGTGATAGCTTCTTGAAGACTCACCAAGGTGATGATAAAATTGGCCATTATTAGAAGAGTTCAAATAATTTGGGAACTTCCCATGTAAGTTTGGTAAGCTCACTACTGAGATAGATTCTCAGAAAAGATACTTGTACAGAATTGAAATCCGTATATTTGTATTATGCATTAATCAACCCTTGCACAACTATTCACTTTAAAATAGTTAACAGTGTTTAGTAGTTTAACGGAGATATTTTGTGAATTTTGAAAAGCTGAAAGGAATTCAGAAAAGAGTACTAACAATAGTGATCTGGGTCCTGAAAACTGTATCCCATCGTAAACTGCTTTACATAACACTATGCTCAACTTACATAATTTACCCTATAAAAAAGCAAGGAGCAGCTATTATTGTTCACATTCACACTGGAAAAAGATTCCTGATACTGCTCTTCAAATGGACAGTAAATGATTCAGGAGACAAAGTGAAGGGAAGTTTTACACAGATCAGCTAAGAATAAAAATAAGGTATAGTGGGTTTTTTGGGTTGTTAGTGTTTTTTAATCCCTATGACTTGCTGTGGTTATTGAGGGATAGGCTTATGGGCCTTTGCATCACTTGAAGCATTTATATCAAGATTGGAGATACTTCTGAAATATAAAATATCAAATAGAAATTTTGGTCTTAATAAGCTGAAAACATTCAGCCCTTTTAATGCCAGAAATCAAAGATGATGATCGCAGTTACGTTTTAGTATATGTGCATAAAGCACAGCTTTAGATTTATTAACAAATGCTTTTGTTTTCTTGATAATCTTAGTAAAGGTACAACATTTAAAGCTGCAAAGTGACATTGAAGCCATAATGGAAATGTTTGCTCTGAAATTTTTATATCATTCTTATTTTCTTTCTCTTCCCAAACTTTTACTTTTATTGTTGTTAGTGCAGTTTGAGAATCTTTTGGCAGGTATAATTACAAACTATGTAAATTTAAAGCACAGTTATACTAATAGGAAATCAATATATTAGATTTTATTTTGAATAAATTGAGAAGGATTTTTTTAGAAAAATATATGTTCATGGTCACAAAATTTTGTTATTTCAACAAAAATCACAAATACAAAGACAATTATTATAACTACCAAGTTATGTATTATTTCAATTTTTTAAATTGTTCAAGGTGGTGTTTTGATGGACACATAAATGAACCTTAAAAAAATATTCAGTAGACAAAATATTGCCCAAATCTGCATAAGAAAAATTATATTCAGTCAAAATATTAGCCACATTTTCCTATTATTATTATTTTAAAAAAATTGTATTTCATATCTTAAGTACTGTAATTAACACATGACAAAAATCTGGAATGCAATCAAAATTTTAGCCCTTCTAGTTTTAGATTTATGTTGTTTTTTACAAGTTTTTGAGAAATTATCTCATTTTTCAATCAAAGGAGATTGTGCAATTCATATTATGAACTGATTTTTTTTCAAAATGGTTCATAAATAGCTCACATGATTAAAATGAAAATGTAAAAGAAAGTGTACTTGGATTGCAGGCTTGAACAGATGAACAAAGAATAAACATTATTTAAGATGTTTATTCTTTTTGGTAAGTTTCATTCCTTTCCAATTACAACATAAAGGTCAATACCTTATTTTTTGTAGCAAACTACCAATTTTTGAAATACTGTTCCATAGAACGCTTATTAAGTATACAGCTTTTCTTTCTGTAATATAAAAACATGGCAAGTAAGATTTATTTGGTCTTATTATTTTTATTATAACCTCAAAAAATTACTCCAAGCTGTCAAACAAAAAATGCACTAGATCACTGGCTTGGGACTCAGGAGAAGGAAGATGCTGTTACCACAAAATACCCTCTGGGTGTGGCACTCATAATACCTCTGTAACATGTAAGTCTTTTCCTGGTTGCAATTACGAGGTGGAGCCCTTTAAATTCAAATGCAGAAATGCCTGAATAGCTAGATTTTGTGTTGTTTGTGCTTTATGTAAGTAACATACATTTATCTGATTCTCTGTCATGGACTTTAAAAAACTTCGGATGAGTTCCAGTAAAGAAAATTTTTCTTTCCCTTATGTTTAGTATTGATGCCTAATTAGGTTTTCAGAATGTACAACTCCAATATCTTAAACTGATAAAGAAACCTTTTTGTGTATGTCTTCTATAGAGTTTAAACTACTATCCCTGTTTTGGTTTGGCGGGATTATTTTTTAAATGTTAACTTGTAAAAAAAATTGCTCATGCTCACTGCATGTAGACATACATTTAGGTGTATAGACATCTAAACTGCTGGTTTTGATAGGGTTGTTCTAGGGTGTTTTTCATGCACCAGTTACATATCTGAATGAAGAATTCTGTGATTCTCATTTCCTTGACATCTAGCTTTTATATTACACAGATTAGAAGGTTCTGTATCAGTCAGTGAGGTAGTTTTTTCATTGTGGCTCCTCTGAAGTTTGCAAGTTTAGCATTGCTCACTGTTCTGAATTAAAACCATCCTTGATTAATTATCACTGCAGTACACTCCCTTCAGTTCTAATAACGATGAAATGGACACATGAATGTAAAAATTTGCCTTTTCCAATTCTATCAGTGGAATGAAATCTAACAAATAACAGTTAGGCAAAGTTTGGTTGTGTCCTCTGGGTTTTAATTAATCTGTTCAAATATGTAACAGAGCAAATGAAGTGCATCTCAGAAAACATATCTTTGATACATAGAATATTTGAAATCTCTGAATAGATGAAAGGGTCTTCTTAAGTTAACTGAAATTCTCTAGGCTATGCTATTTCTTTAGTAGAAGAATAGATATTGTTTCAAATCTGTTTATTTCTCTACTGATGCCTTGATTATGAAATCAGGTTGTCACGGTTTAGGGTCAGGGCAGCCCCTTAGACCTAACAGAGGCTCTCTGTTAAACACCCTCCCTCCCAAAGGGGAAGAGAAAAGGAATAAGGCAGAGAGACTTAGTGATTAGAAAAGGAAACTAGAACAGCTTTAATGATGATTAATAATAATAATAATAATAATAAAGTTGAATATGTACGAATATCTACAAAACCAGTACCGAACCCAACCCCCTGCTGGTAATTACATCACCATCACCACTGATGTTGTAGAGCAGGCACCGGGGGTCCCAGACGGGGCCCCACAGCAGACAGGAGCTGTGTTCAGGAGCTGGATTCTGGTACCGGATTCAGGAACACAGGAGCAAAGGCAGAATGGACAGAGTCCTCCTTGGATTTTCCAGGGAAACAGTCCAAGAGGGGAGAAGAGCCCAGGTAAAAGCCCAATAGACCCTCCAGATCCCTCTGCTTGCTACCGAATATGCCGTCTATGGGCTGGATACCTTGTTGGTCAATTGGGGGTCATCTGCCCTGTCCACTCCTTCCTAGGTGCGGTCTTTCACTTTCTGCACCCCCTGTGTGGTACACACCGTCCAGCAGTGGCCTTGGTCTGCACACCAATTCTTGGCAGTAGCTCTAAACATGGGCTGTTATCACTGCCAGCAGCAGACACTGTCTGGGAAAACAGGCTGCTAACTTCAGAGAGTACTGTTAGTTAGAAGTAGTGAACTGAAAAGTAAAATCACTGAACAGAATTAGTTCTGTTTTCACCCAAACCAGGACACAAATGCAAAGAAGAGTTAAGTACTCACCATTGCTTAAAAAAAATATTTACTTGCCTTATGCAGGTTAGCCTAAAACTCATACTATAATTTTGATTTACATTATAGTGGTCAACCAGTTGCCACTGAGTAAAAAGGTATAGAAATTAGATAAATCTGAAACCCATATCAATTGAATGGGACAAAGTAATAAAGTTTAATCTTAGCTTCATCCTCTGTCATAACTAAGGACTGTATTGGTGTTTTTTATCCTGAAATGATTTGGTTGTTAAACTCTGTTAAAAACAAATAGCAGAAAAAACCCAAGCCCAAAACCCAGAGCTGCTCTGCCGTTACTATGTGTTTTTGTGACTTCAGTAAATTCATGGGACAAGATCCAGAGTAATTCTAAATTCAAATTTAGAATGGAAGTCAGTGAAATCTGGAAATTCTACCTTCCAGGTACAACTAAAATTTGGTATGTGTCTCCTAAGCATCATGATAAATGATGTTCTCATAGATGGATATTGCCTGGTGCTCATTTAGCAGGCTGATGATAAGTGTGGACCACATTGTATGCCCGAGCAAACACATCTCAAAAAAATCCGTGAATCTGATGGTGAGTTGGACGTCTTTTTCTATGTGTACTTCAGTTAATTTCTTTGATGTGTATCCAGTGTACACAGATTGCCCTAGGGCCTAAATTTATTTTGTCCATCTCTGAACTTTGCATTCATTAATTCTCTTATCATGCATGGTTGCATTTTGTCAATTACTTTCTTGTAGTAGTAGTATGATTCTTCTCTAGTTTTTGCATTCAGTAAAATCTTTTTTTATTATTATTTTTTATTTCGTCAATGTCACTATGTTGCAGCTGGTGTAGATAGGCATCAGTTTTGTTGACCTCAGGGAATAGTTATGCGAATTCCATTATTTTTATTGATCTGACAAAAGGGAAACTTCATTCAAAATTCATTTGCTTAGTTATATTATATATATACATAATACTTAAGTGGCAGGGGAGACACCATAATCAGGCAGGTGGTTTTCCTGGGTCAAGGCTCATCCCTTGCACTCTGGGTGTGCTGACTCCTGTGATTTCTCCAAATGCAGGAAACTTGACTTTATAAGTTGCAGTACTGGGGGACTGCATTTGCAGTCTCCCTGTTTAAAAGGGCTGTGGTACTTTGACCTTGCCTGGATGCCAGGTGCCCACCAAGCCACTCTATCATACACACCCCTTTTTCCTAGCTTTTTATAGTTCAGCTGACATCATATGGTCTGGAATATCCCTTTGGTCAGTATGGGTCAGCTGTCCCAGTCGTGTCCCCTCCCAAGATCTTGTCCACCCCATCCCACTGCGGGGCAATGTTGGAAAACAGCCTCGGTGCTGTGCGAGCCCTGCCCAGCAGCAGCCACAACACGGGGGTGTTATCAGCACCTTTCCAGCCCTCAGTGCAAAGCACAGCACTGGGAGGGCTGCTATGGGGAAAATTAACTCCAGCTCAGTCAGACCCCATACAATAATATAAATGCATATGTTGTCCCTATTCGCTTCAGTGCCAAAGTCTTGTTGCAGTGTGTTTCCCACATTAATTATGATTTTTAAAATTACTTAACTTTCCATTTCATTGAATATACCTCATTTTTATGCTGAAAAAAAAAAGTACAATGAGGTTGTATTTTGAGGTTTGTTTCTCTCTGTACTTAAAAGAGTAAATCTATTTTTACTTGTAATAAATTCATGAAATGACCTATTTTTCAAACCACTACATTTTAATGATCAAAACAAAGTCAGGACAGTGGGTATTGAATGTTCTTATATTTGTATCTATATACAAAAATACACAAAACCACTATTGAAGTACTCTTAAAGAAAAAGAAGTAGTTGTGCAATTTTAAGCTCAGTGATGTAAAGCCATGATCTGATCATGGATATATTTGTCTAACCTTTTTTCTTATTAATAGCGTTCAATTTTGTGTCTTTTTTAATCTTTATATACTACTCTGTATATCTATTAGAATAGTTGTTTTATAAAAGCTGTGTAAGTAGTGAAATACCAATCAAAAACTATATTATTGCATCTGACCCTATAAACTAACTACACCTGAAGAGAGATTAAATCAGAACTGCGAGTCAGACACTATAGAAATCTGAAATAAAAAAATATATTTTTTTTACCCTCTAAAATCTTTATAAACTTCTGTAGGCTGGTTAAGGCTGAACTCCCATGGGTACAATTCCCTCACATAGTTCTGAAATAGTTTGTCTGTGAAACATGTGGCATGATTCTGGTGTTACACAGTGCTTGCTTTGTCTTTTCTGCAGTAGAATCTGCTTATGTCACAAGGGCTTTTGTTATTTTTCACCAGTGCTAACAAACTGATAAAATCTTTGGTGTTATATTGCACTACTATGAATTCTTCTATCCCCTGTAAAGCAAATCATTAGATATTATTCATGGCATCTCTAGGAGTTGAGAAATAACTGTTGAGTTTGCTGTAATTCATCAACCAAAAATAAAATAAAATAAAATAAAATAAAATAAAATATATATTAAAAAAAAAGGAGGAGGAAACTACATTAAAATTAACCAAAATATCATTTTGCTGTCCTTGCTTTATTTTTTCAAAGTAAATAATTGTAAATTAATTAATATTCACTTCAGTACAGAATGAGTCATTTTGATCTGAAACATAAAAAACATACTGGTACTTGTAAAAGAAACAAATTAAAGAAATCATTAGTGTCACCAAAGAGACAAATGAGCAATTTTTATTTTCTTCAGAAGCACAGTGTCCAGGGGTATTTGTCAAGGATGAATAGAATTGCATGTCAATTCTTGTCTCTACCTGACAAGCTTTTGAGCTCATCTCTCCTACAAGCATGTTTGAACCACCTGATATTTTAAGATTCAGATAAGTAGATAGATGATTACTGTCATTCACTGTTCCTTTCTTTTGAAAATGGTGTTGATAAAAATAATTGTTCTCTGTTGTTCCACTCCACAGAAAAATATTGACACTACCAAAGTAAAGACTTCTTTTCTTTATCTTATCAGAACCTCATAATATGCCTCCTATACTCAAAACTATACTAGGAAGAAAAGAATCTGAACCAATTTCTCAATGACAGCAAAACATTTTTTGTTTATTTTATTTGAGCTTTGTTCCACCTCACAGCATATACAGACATTGAAAACACATTTAAAGTTGCATCTTTGTATCTGAAAATTGTAGTAAACCAAAAATTCTATGGAACATTCATAATATCCCAGAAAAAGTTTTTTAAACCTGCATAGTTTGCTTGTTTCAAGATCTTAGGAACGTACACAACAATCTGATACATAAAAAACCTGATGCACAGTTTGCAATACAACTTATAGACTTCCTTGCTTTTATGTGCCATGCAATATTCCAGAGTTCACTTTTAGAGTCTTGTACATCTTACATTTTTTTTCCCTCAGGAATGTTTAATGTGGTTTAATGAACTTCAATGAGATCTTAACTGGACAAATAAAGAGCCACAGAGGCACTTAATAAGGAATGGAATCAAGCATCAACACAACAGAGATTAAGACCCAGCAGCAGAAAGTGCAGAAAAGGCTAAAATTTTATGTTATGGCCACTAATGAAAAAAAAACAAACAAACCCCAAAAAACAAACACAACTGCAAACCACACAAAAAAAATCTACACTATTGTCTACTACTCATATTCTTGAGCACTGCCAATAAGACCTTAAAAAATCCCCACAAATCTCTTATAATGTAACAATTTCTATGCTTGTGTAACATGAACTGTTTCTTGGTGATAACATTTTTATTTAATTATGTCTGTAAGCATCATAACTTATATTGATGAACATGGATTGGCATAGTTGTTTAAGCCTATAATGAACTAAATGTTACACAGAATACAATTTTCCTCTTCATTTACTTTAATTTATTCTAGTTGTAAATGCCATTGCCTTCCATGATTACAGAATAAATCTAACTGTAGGATCAATTACTACAGTTTAAGAATTATACTTAAGAGTTGTTTTGTAATTATGTACAGTTTTTGTGCCATTAGATCTCAGCATTATTCTTTTTAAAATGTTTTGAGACCTAATAACACAACACATTAGATCCAACATCCCAGGACATTTAACTATTGAACTTCTGTCAGCATTTGACTACACAGTTGAACCACATTTTGTTAATTTGGCCACTTAAATGATCTGAAAGAAAATGCTGGTAAATAAAATGAAGTTTTGCCAAAGAGTATAAAACATTGCTGAACTCAGGTGGTGGAGACAGACCCAAAAACACTGCACAGTTCTACCTTGTAGAAGGAAAGAATGAGCTAAATCTTTTTCAAGATTATTTTGGGGAGTTTCTGAATTACTCCTGCAGAAATGGACATTCCAGCATAAAGAAGCAGTTCATTAAAAAACTGCTAGCTGGATTCAGCAATTCGTTGACAAGTGAAAGGTATTATTCAAACTAAAGAATTCACTAACATACCACACTGATCTTAATTCATATTGCAATCACTGTGACCCCATTACTGCAGAATATCTTATCAGAAGATAAAGGTTTAGGAGCTCATGTTTTCTAATCAGATATATAATCTGCACTAAATGAAAGACTTGTTTCAGAAGCAATGTGTCAAATTACCATACTGATATATGTGCTAATTCACACTGCTATCCCTTTATGGCTATTCTGAGATGAAAACTTGCATTTCTTTATCCAGAACTGATCCGACATTATTTTGTAGAAAAAGAACAAGAAAAATTACTCTGCTTCTGTTAGCATCAATTGTTATAAAGAAGCAAACTTTCAAGTATGAAATGAAAATGAAGGCATTATCTATAGTGCACAAATTCATGGATGGAGTTATAAATGAATCCAAACAATTGTAAGTGAAACTATAAAAAAAATGCAAATTGGCATATTTTCATGTTTCTAACATGACACTTACTATACAGGTTATAGAAATTTAGACGTTCTCCAACTTAATTTGGTCTTTCCTGTCTAACTTTGATTTCCTTAAACTCACCAATAAATGCCTAATTTAGAGGTGATGAGCAAGCCAAATTCTCCTCTATTGTTTACACCAAATTGCTCTTGTCTGCAAGTTACATTTTATGTTACTTACTGAGAAATGGGAGTAAAAAGTTATGTCTCAGTAATTTAAGGTGTTTTTATATTTGCATTTTTTGTATCTCCTACCTAGCAGATGTGAGTTATGAAAGATTAGATTCTTTAGACAAAAACAGTATAGCTGTGTGTTGCCATATGGAAACAAGTTACTGAAAGCCATCTACAGTTTGCTAAGGGCACAAGTAAGCCATGAACATGTCATAAAATGTGATGGAATGAAATAAAATGTAAGAAAATAAATTAAAAAAAAAAATGAAAAAAAGAAGTAAAAGGATCTGAGAGAAAATCTGTTTTCTTTCTTGACAGCTGATGATCAGTCTTATGTGTTAGCGATCTGGTCTTAGACCAGTCTTTAGTTTAATTCATCACTTTATTCAGCATACATGATAATCTTGTAAGTGATTTTTAGCAATCATCTAGTTTTGCTGGAGAAAGTCATACACATCTGGAAAGGTGATCAAGCATTCTGATGTGCTCAGAGGAGTCTTTCTTGCACAAGAGTGATTCTAGGAAGATGTTTGGGTTGTTGGTTTTTTTTTTGTATTTGCATTTTCCTTGAAAAGACCCATCTAAATATGTAGGATTAAACTTCTAGAAGCAGAACTCTGTTCATAAGAGGAAAGTGGGAAAACAAACAGAAAAACAGAAATATATATTCCTTCTTAATTTTCCATTCAATATCAATCTTAGTTAAAGAGAGTAATTTTTCTAAGCTATTTGAACTTTTTTAGTACAGGACTGACCTGAGAAAGTGTCAGTGCCTTGATCCAGGGTAGGGTGGGATGGGATTGACAGAGATGGACAATGGTAAATTGCATTACACTAATGTCCTAGAAATGGTGGGGACTGTCTCTGCAATACAGAAAATTCTGTACTCAGCATTTAAAAAATAGAACCACATAAAACCACTGAGAAAATAAAATCAAAAATATCTATTTGTACTTATATGCAATAGTTTAACAGCGTGCTTAAATGTGTTAAGCAGGTCCTTAGGTCGTCTTCTGCATCACTAGAGCAAAACCTAATACATTCATGACAGTATTTCAGTTTGCAAAATATCCTCAATTCATTTCACCAGGCATCCACAAACATCCTTTTCAGTGTGATTCTATAGAACGAGAAGATGGATGGTGAAACTAAATCAGAAGTCAAAGGCAACCTGTTTTAATGCACCAATGACATCTGTAGATACTGCTATAATAAAGAAACCACCTACCTGAATTTCCTTTTGGGGCTGAAGGAAAAGAAATGTGGTAGTCTGATAGGTTGACAGTTTGATGGATTTGTGGAAGCAAAGAAAGTCAATCTGGTTTTTCCATTTTACTCCTGCAAGGACCAGTGTCTGATTGAGTCAGAATATTTTTAAAGGATCCTTCATTCATATTTCACCATCTCTTCACTGACTCTTAAATACCTTCCAGTCCACTGTGCAACAGGAATAAAATGCTTCCTCTGTATATTAGGGCAACGGAGAAATTTCTATTTTGAACAGAGGCCAGTCTAACATGTTGCAGCCAATGATGAAAACATTCACTTCAGTCAGTTAAGTAGTAACATTCAAGGTTATTTTTATAAGCAGTTGGAGATGATCTAATATCTAATTTGTTTCTTTATCTAACTTTTTGAAAGGATGTTTAGTCTATCTTTGTTAGTATATCTTTGGCAATTTACTAGTGTCAATTTATTGTAATAAAATTGCTTTCCAATCTGGAACAATATTTTTATTAGAAAATTAAAGGAATGTTGATTTGGGGTTTTTTTTTTCAGTTCTGCAGGAAAAACATGCCAAAGATAACATAACTTGTCACATCTACAGAGGACATTTTCCCTCCCCATAGATTTTATCTGCCTTGAAAATATGAGTTCCATCACCATTTTAGAAACATGATTTCAATATTTTAGAATGCAGATGATTCACAGAAAAGAAAAAAAAAATATATATATCTATGTTGTGACAGTCTGAGTCCTCTTTAGAAAAAAAAATTCTTTAAGTTTTGGTGTAAGTTGCTGGTTTGCCACTAGAGGTGACAACTCTGTTGCTAGGTTCCCATTATCAGAATACTCAAGAGAGCTTAGAGGCCGGCTAACAGAATAGCAAGCAGTGGCCAGGCTTTCCTCTCAGTTTTGTAGCAAAAGACCTTCTCTGACGTCATTAATGAGCTGTACTTTGACAGAGCAACATTGCCCAAAAGTATATGTGAGTATTATCAATAGTGGATCACAGGTCTCCAAATTAACAAAATATCTTTGAGCAGTTTAAACTTGTGATGGAAAATATTTAAGCATTTAACTAATCCCAAGTTGTTTGCTTTCTTAGAATAGTGTTTAAGTGTTTTGCCTCACTGCAATAGTGAAAAACGTCCATGAAGCCAGAATAACCTGGGGTGGGCCATTCAGAAGGTACTGCAAAACGTGTATCACTATTGCTATGCTGCCCAGTCATTAAACCTGTTATGCAAAACATTTCCTATAAATGTTGATTCAGTTTCGTTATCTGAGAGCAATAATAGTTACTACAAGTTTCTTCCAATTAACAATATCTTATTAAAGAGCATCTTGCATCATTTAATCATTTTTCCCTTGAGAAAAAAAAAAAAAAAAAAAAAAAGTTACACTCTTTAAATCCTAATGTTTCTTGCCAATTTGAAAAATATTTATGTAATCCACTGTCATGGTTTAGGGTCAAGGCAGCCCCTTAGACTGATAACAGATGCTCTCTGTTAAACCCCCAAAGGGGAAGAGAAAGGGAATAAGGGAGACAGACTTAGCAATTAGAAAAGGAAACTAGAACAGCTTTAATGAAAGTAAAATAATAATCATAAAATGGAATATATATAAACATATACAAAAACCAGTATCAAACCCAACCTCCCCAATGGCAATTACATCACTGTCACCACTGATGCCGTGGAGCAGGCACCAGGGGGTCCCAGACTGGGCCCTGCAGCAGATGGGAGCTGTGTTCAGAGGCTGGATTCTGGTACAGGATTCAGGAACACAGATCAGGATTGAAGGCAGAATGGACAAAGTTCTTCGCAGATGCTCTGAGGAAGAAACTGGAAGAGAACCTGAGCCGAGCCAAGCCAAGCAAGGCCAGAAAAGCAGGCCAAGAGGGACAAGAGAGGGGCAAGACCTTTCTGATACCTCAGCTTTATATCAAATATGACATATATGGGATGGGATGGAATCCCTCGTTGGCCACTTTAAGGTCACCTGCCCTGTCCGCTCCTCCCTGCAGGTGCAGCCTTTTACTTTCTGCACCCCCCAGTGTGGTACACAAGTTCCAGCAGTGACCTTGGTCTGTACACTAATCCTTGGCAGTAACTCTAAACATTGGGTGTTATCACTGCCAGCAGCAGACACTGTACGTGAAAACATGCTTCTAACTTTCAAAAGTGCAGTTAGAAGAACTGAGCTGAAAAATAAAATCACTGAACAGAATTAGTCCTGTTCTCACACAAACCGGGACATCCACAGTCACAGTGATTTATTTTTTTTAAATTTTGATTCCCAAATATCCTGATCCTAAACCATGACATCAAATTAGTAGAACTTCTAACTATATGTTCTAGACATAGCCCCAGAAATCAAAATTCTGGAATGCTATATTAAGCTTTTTTTATCGTACATCTTTTTTATACCTCAGGAATATGTTTTAGAAAATTCTCCCAAAGATGAGTTACTGTCTTTTAAGAAAATACTGAATGAGAGTCATTTATGGCACATATATGGAAAATATTCTTGCCATACAGCTAGGCATAGATGCAAAATTTAAGACCAATTTTTCTTTCCCAGTGACCTTTCTGGCAGAGCTCTTAATAGAGCCAAACTGTTTTCACACTAACTGAGAAGCTTTATTTATCAGTTGCAAACATCAGGGTAATAGTTCATTCATGTAATAGTTCTGTTTTCAAGGATACCAAGTGGTAGACTTATGTTGTCAGTACCTAAATATCTAAAGTCATTTCCTCTGTCAGTCTTAACTTTTCATTCTTAAATTTCAAATATCCTAAAGATGTCATCCACTGGAATCACCCACTATAATGACAGAGGAAAATAATTTCAGGTAGCTTGGGGAAACCTATCAGAGACTGACACACTTCCACCATGTGGCCAGATGGATTTTAAGGGAATATTTGCCTGTGGGGAATAGCGGTCTTTGCCTGATGCCTTTGTGTATCTTTCCTGCAGATCGCATTCTGATGTGCTTTATCTGCCAAAAGATGCCAGGTTGAGAGTATTTGTCTTCAGCTTAAGTTAGCAACTTCTTTTTTTGGAAATATCCATCCAGAAACTGGGTCCTACCTGTGTAACTTTGTTTTGTTATTCCCTTCACATTATTCCCTTTAAATTATGTATTTGAGAGTTGTGTTTATTAAGAGGCGATATGAATGAGTGTGATGTCAAATTAAAATAACTTTAGACTCTCCTAAATAGTCCACAAGCCCAAAAGCATAAACTTGTCAGCTACACTGCTATTTTGGTGCTCAGGTACTGATAAGAACATCTAACGTTTGAAGATACGTACCTTTATATAACAAGTCACTTTATGCAGGCATATGGCACAAAATATTAATCTTCTTTTTAAAAGCATTTATTCAGGCTAACATTTCTCCCTCATTTAGCTCAAGAGGAATGGCCCACAAAACTTCTGTCAAGTAAGAATGACATAAATGTAGCTTTACACCTTGATTCATGGAATTCTGTGGCACACGTTCCAAAGTGCATGCGTAATACCTACCTATATCTGCCTCCACCTTTAATGATCAAGTCTGATGTGTCTTTCCTGGGCAAACAGTTCAGATTTAAATACTTCTGGGGGCAGTAAGCAAGAAAACAGTAACTATATACATGACAACTGCACTTATATTATTCCTCCCTTTTTACTAGAATAGAAAGAAGAGGCGTGCCGGTTCATGTATTATACCTTAAAGGCTGCAACCACTTAGCTGCTGATGAGGTAAAAAGACAACAGGAGGAACACTGCATGGTAGGGGAAGCAATATGCTTATACAGAGCAAATGTAAAAGGTAAGAGTACAAAGAGGTAAGATAAAAGGTACTCCTCTATTGTGTGTACAAAATTCTTGAGCTTCTTTGCAAAGAAAGGGTGAAACCCCAAAGCTGGTGTTAGTTAACAAAGGTGAAATATTGTCTAAAATGAATGTATTTTCTCCTTTGTTCACTTTTTGCAGTGTGTCCAGGAGTAATGGCAGCCATGGCTCTAGTGAGCAACTGCATGCAGAGGAATAATTTCATATCTAGAAAGAAGATGTAGAGGTGAAGCTTATGAGAAACAGCATCCCCTCCTGTGAGGAAGAAAATAAAAGGTAACTCAGTGGAAGGATACCCAGGGAGTATGAAAATAAAAAATATTTCCCGCTCTACTCATGTATGAACACAAATATATATGTGTGAATGTACATGAATATCCTTTCTGGGTATAATGTTTATTCTGCACTTGCAAACAGTATTTCCAAATTGGTATTAGAGTGGAGTATTTGTACTATTCTGTCAGTTGAAAAGGAAGTTCTGACTTGGACCAGCCTCATAACCCATGTCTGTACGCACTGATTTTGGATGCTATACATCTCCCTGTATCTCAGTGTTGTGTACTATTTATTTTTTATTTTCTCTTAATAAACAGTCTATTGTGAAAGGTACAAGATTAAAATTCCTGGAAATTTTGCGGTGTCTCTGGGTATAATCACTCTGTCTGCTGGTATTTGAAAGAGGGGGGAGGGGGAGGGAGAGAAATGTACATAAAAAAATGCCTTCTTATGTAGCAAACACCATTAGTAAAACATTTTTGCATATATAGTGAGAGAAAAAAAGCTTGAAATAGGTTACTTGTTCACCACCAATGGCAGACACTTCCTGAATTAGTATGCAGCACATATGAGCAATCTTCACCAAGCAAAATCACAATAGATGCATAACAATTGTGTTAGAGCAATGTAGACATTATTTAGGAAGGTAGAACTTGGCGGGGCTGGAGGAGGCACAACACTGGAATCCAAGTGATTGTATATGCATGTGAGTGCATGCATGTGCACAGCCACACACAGAGATGTGCGTGCTCTAGCAATTACAAGAAATAGCCTGCATTTTTCATGCATGTCACACAGAGAGATAGACTATTACTTTCAGCTAAGATGCCTACAAAGAACAAAATAGACATTCAGAAATCTTAGTTGCCTGATAAGGGAATAAAAGAACAATCTACAGGAATAAAATATTTGCAATTTATTTTAAAGTATTTGCAAATGATAAAGTATTGCATACCTCATTTTGTCATCTGACTGTTTTACTGTAATTCATTTGGGCCATATTTTTTCTTCATTACTTTTAAGCTCTTCAGCCCATTAATTTGCTATCCAATTATATCTAATTACTCATTCACAGCAGTATACCTAATTTTCAAGAACTAGCAAATTTGTACTGTCAAATGTTCTGAGAATGTGTTCAATGCAGAAAATGGTTTCACTCGGTTTAAAGCCCATCATATTAATTTAGCAAAAACCTGGACCACCATTTTCTAATCTAGAAATATAATACTATTATCCTAAAGTCTCTTCTCATTGTCTTAAGGCCTCCTTTTACTTTATGGAAAGTAAGTAAATAAGACATTTGTCCTTGATTAGAATAAACAAATGTTTTACTATATGAATTTATTGAGTTAAAAAGTATTTAGTTAAATCTTGTTCTGAGGAGGAAGGGATCTACTTATTTAGCAATCTGGTAGTATGTGCACCATTCGTAAGTGGACTCTGCAAAGTCAGAGAAAATGCTCCTCTTGTAGCAAAAACTACACCAACTTCATGTTCAGACTCTGCTGGCAGCTCTAGGGACAATTCTTCATAGCCCATAGGTTGACCACGAAATTGCAAATCCACAAAATCTTTACTTACTTCACAAACAGCAGAAGAACGGGTGTTAGGAATACACTTGTGCAGATATAGGCACTGTTACAATTTGGGCTGCTCTTCAGCTTCTCTTCTGGCCATGAGCTTTTGCACCAGAAAATCAAAAGTCTGCTGGACATTCCTTTTGTTGTGTTTTCCAGCCCCATGCAAACACTTGAGGCACCTGAAGTGGTTAAAACCCCCATATTTGGGAACTGAATCCTACCTTATGTGTTTATTAGCTAAGATTCTGCTGCATATTTGTCATTTGAAGAACAAGATTTCTTGTAAAAGCAAGACAATAGTACACTGTTTCAAGCATTAGACAAATTCCAAACAAGAAATCTGAAGGAATGAGGCCACTTGTGGATGTCTCCACTGAGAAAGATGTTATAGCCATTACCCTAATAATAATACATTTATAAGGATGCTATGGATGGTCAGAGAACAGAAAGTCAGCAAGACACTTTGCTAATTTATTTGTTACAGAGATCCCCTAGTCCAGTCTGTAATTAAGGTTTGGCAGCCTACCAATCCCATCACCATGCACCCATTTTGCTGCCTGAAAGACATCCAGTGGGCTTTTTTAGAAGATTCTTAACATCAGTTCAAGCTTTAGCTACTGCTGTGGTATTAGAGTTTGGGACGCGGTTAGGAAGGGCACTCGTATGAAATTTCTGCCCCTTGTAAGCCACATAATAAAGTTATTTTGGTTAGGCCTGGCACAACCAGAGCCTGTGCTGTTATTTCTTGTTATGTTCAGTGACTCTGCTAAAATCTTTGCCTAGTTTTCCTCATGGACCTCAAAACTCTGTGATCAAAGAACTAATGCAAAAAATATGAGACAAGGAAGAAGATCTTTCTATGCTGCATGAAGCAATTAGATCTGATGGCTGTAGGAGATAGCTGGTGGTTCAGAACAAGGAAAAGTTCAGAATTCCTTTATCTTACGATTCCACACTTGATAACAGGTGGAGGAAGCTTTAAAGATAAAATTATAACCTTATAATATTAAGTGATTTTCACATTAGGTGTTTATCATTCAACCTCTCAGCAGAATATGTGAAGACTACAACAGAACAAAGATGCTATGACAAACAGTGAAGTAACATTTTCAATGTTCCTAGCAATAGGACAGAAAGATATTATTGTAGGAGGACTTGCTTGTGAAATGAAGGTGTTAAGTTTTATCCCATCCAGAGGAAGACTTCTCACTGATGATGCTAGCTACCCAAAGATGAAATAGAGCTGCCTTCCTTCAAAAGTCTGCTTTCTTCTATACATTTACCAGACTTGGTCTTTTCAGTCCAACATAATTATCAGTGGTAGACTGAGTTAGAAGAGTGTCTGTAAATGAGCAGTCACTGTAAGTACTGCAGACTCTTTGAATTTTAGAACCCTACTGAATTAGATAAGATAATTAACTCATCTCTAAATGACTGAAAAGCCTTAGAACAATGTAAGATTTTGCTTTATTTTTTTACTTTATGACTACACTTTGATTCTGGACTCTTTACAGATTTAGAATGTAAGTACACACACTTATATAATGATTTATAGAACAGCAGTGAGATTGTTTATAGAGTTGAAGCACTGGTCACATCTGTATTTCCCAGTGAAACAGTCTATAATTTCCTGATTCTGGTGGCTTTTATCCCTCCAAGGATTTTGTTCAAAGATTTTCTGCATAAGGCAGACTAAAAACACACAATTGCAATGGTGAATATAATAACTAGCCTCTCACATCCCATTGGAGATAAAAATAAGTCTCAGAGGTATTTCTGGTATTTGGAAGAAGAGTTTCATCACTTTTTGATGTGGGATTACTCCTCTGGGCTTCCTTTTCAAAGCATCATTTCTTATGGCACAGAGGTGATAGTAAATATGCAGTAGCAGATGTATGCTCCTCTACACATGCCTAAAGGAGTTTAAGTACTGTCTTGATAATGTCATACAGTATATCCACCACAACTCTTCTATAGACTTCTCAAAGATTTCTTCTAGAAGACTGCAGGTTTCTTTCCTTCCAGAAGAAAAGAACCCATAGGTTCTGTCATTCTGTGGAAACAATGAAAGAATCAAGTTGTTACAGACAGTTCATTTGACTGGGAAAAGGCTGTGGCACCAAACAGAAACTAGAAGTGTGAATTGTAATCACTCATTTGAATGTGGATTCCACTCAGTAAGCACACTCAAAACTGCAAAGCAGCACCCTAAGCCTCTGCTGTATATCTTCAAGCCTCTACTCCATAACTGTGACCAACAGGATTCCCAAAATGCAAGGTAAATAGCAGAATAGGTCTGTTAAGCTATGTGAGACATGTGAGGCTACAGAATCACAGGGAGGTAATACGGACATGCAAACATTAATGGTACAGGCCTAGCTGTGGAGGAGTAAGAGATGGAAGACAATTCTAAGTCATGTTTCATATGAGAGACAGGACAGTTCTGCACCTTTGCCACCAACAATCACATGCAGGAAGACTTCTCCATTTCAATTAATCACAATTACTGACAGTCTTGATGGCCAAAAGTGAGTATTTGGAAACAAGACTCGTTCAATTTCTGGACTCCATTTCATCAGACATGCTTAGTAATGAAGATGTATAAATCTAGAAAAAAATACTGTAGTGCCTCCCATTACACTTTCAGGTGGAATTCTGTATAAAGAAAAAGGCAATTTTCATTCCCTGTGGGCCAGATTCTTAGCATGCAGAAAAACTGACTTTTAATATCAGATGACAAAAAAAATATAATTAATGGCGTCTTGTGAAGGATGTTATATTAGTAGAACACAACTTGTTGAATCCTCAGAGCTGTCTAATAGATTAACAACCAAATGATAAATTAATACTCATGACCTTTGGGAAAATGTGAGAAGTGAAAGTACTTTTTCCTTAATTTTTGACTTACTGCTTGATTTAATATGCCACATAGTATAAAATGCTCTGTGGCAGTTTAATTACCTGAAAATATTCAAGAAAATGGTATCAACCTGTAGAATCCCACCAACTTCCCAAATTGGATTTTGTTCTTTCAAAACACAGATTTGAATCAACATTTCTATTTGCTGTAGCTTTTAGATTGCAAACTGCTTCATCACAACCATTTCCCTGTATTTATGAACATAATTTTTCAAGTTATGGGTACCACAATAACATAAGGCATAAAAGTATTTCTAAATGTAATGAAAAAGTGTACATTACTGATATACTTCAAATTGCCTTGGAAGTTGATAATGATCAGAGCAACTGTTAATCTAGGGTGGATAAAATTCAACATGTGCTTCACGTATGCCTCTTTGTCTTTTGGGCTGTTGATGAGTTTCTTTGGAAGAAACTCAGAGGAATTGTGTTGTTCATTGGGAATGAAGAACAGATGTGTGTAATGAGTGTCTGGGGTGAGATGGAAATCTGTGCAGCTATATATTACATCAGATTTTTTTCCTATCATTCTCAATTAGCTTTTGGAGAGCATTGACTACAATGTCACCAGCTGCTCTTTCAACTGACTGTGCAATTTTTACTAAGTAAAATGGACCCTATATAGTGGATTTTATTCCACTGCCTAGTTAAAAAAATAAGAGATGCATTATAGCAAACCAAGATGCCTGTGCTTTCTCTATCCTCTTCTATATTTTTAACCTCTTTTACTGTTATTTTTACCAGCAACTGAAAAAAAAGTGAAGTACATAAGCACTAATTGGTGTATCTTCTATCAGTTTTTACCTTTGAACTTGTTTAATTTCTTTTCTCAAAGTCTAAATCTGTAATGAAACTACAGGACATATTATTCATTTTCTAAGCATTGAGCTATAAATGAGTTTGCATCAAGACGCCTACCCTAGATTATATGAATGATTAGAGGAATCAGAGAGGAAACCACCTCCTTTTTTACAGTACTGTATTGGAAGAAAAAAAGCTGAATTTTCATAGATACCTACTTGGTTTGATATACTTTACCAGGTTTATCAAGTAGGATCTCATCTGTAAAACAATGTCTTGTGTCAAAGCCAAAGTCAATGATAAATTCCTAAAAATCTTTCAATTTCATCTCAGTCCATGAACTCTTGTACTTAGTCCAGCTTGAATTCTAGAGACAGAGGGCAAGATCCACAAAAATTCTTTGATCTCTAACTCCTTTAGGCTAACTAAGAGTTACATCCTGTTAAAGATATATCATAAACACAGAGGTATCTGGAAACTTCAAAAATAGCCTTTAGAAAAGCCTATTTGCTTGTGTTTATATTATTACAGACATTAGACCACTTTAATATGGGCAGTTATGGTTCTGCAATAATATATGTCAAAATAAATACAACATCCAAATCAAATACATTCTATTTTGCGTTCCCTTCTCAAATAACTGGAGTTTGGACCTTTCCTCTGTAGAGACATCCTCTTATATACCAACATAAGTGGGAACACTAAAATTGTATGACTCATTTATTTTTGAATTGTAGCGCCCCTAGTGTGTACCTAAAGATAGATTTCTACACATTTTAGCAAGGGCAAACTCAAAGTTCTTGATGACTGAAAAGTGAAGAGAGCCACACAAATGTGCTGTAAGTTGTCAAGCCAAGTCTGAACATGTGTTTGCCAGGTGCTTGGCACAGTGGGCAAGAGAAAATATCTCAGAGTAATTAGAAAGAAATGGTTTCTGTAGACATTAATTCCTTAATTCTTTCTGCAGGGATGTACCATCTTTTGAAGCAGATAGTATGATCTACATAGGTGCATTGTTTCAAAGACAGTGAAAGAAAGGAAAGATTTATCAAGTGTAAAAAACCTGAGGGTCCTGAGTAACACTAAGAGGTTTAGAGCATTAACAGTTACTTCTTCTGCCCTTTAATCAGTGCAGCCAGACCTCAGAAACTGCCTGCTCAGTATTCCTGTGGCAACACAGATACACATTGCATGCATCATCTATCTAAGAACTAGTGGCAGCCAAGTTTTAGTGTAAGACTGGAAAGAACATTTATGAAAGGGCATCTGATGGCTTAGATAATGTCCCTGATTATTGAACTGAATATCAAAAACTGTTACTTTCTCTGGAAGAAATAAACCTCCTCTAGCAAGTTGAATGAGGTATTTCTAAAATTGCAGTGTGAAATTACTCAAGAAGCTTAAAAAATGTATCTAAACTAATTTAGATCACCAATAAAATCAGCTTGAACAAAGATTAGCAATTATTTCTGCTTAATTTGGTACTTTGAAGTGATTTATGCTGCAGTAGATACCAACAACCTTATTCTTTTTTAATTTTCCCTCTCTGATTAAAACAGTGAATTATTCAGTTGTTAGGGCTGGATTTTATGACAGCATGTTCATAGTCTATCACTTCCAATTCCTACAAGTGCCTCATATAATACAATCAATAGTTCTTTCCCTTGTTTCAGTTGTCATCTCGATGACAAAAATACATCTTTTATGTGGCTGTTAACTGATTGTGGGTCATGAAATATAATTAGTGTGTTTCACATAGTGAACACATCATTACTCATTCTCAGTATTCATTGAATGTACAAGTAAATGAAAGCAAGTTAAATTTTAGATTCATATACAGCTAAAATTTAAATTCCATTAAAGACACACCTGGCTTACATTCCATATTCCATTCTTGTCCATGTTTAATTTGATGAATTGTTAAAGAATTTTTCCATATGTCATAGGATGCCAAATCACTCAAGGACCAGAATGACAAAATGCTGAGCTATCAATTGCTTGCTAAACAGAAGCAGAGTGAAAAATTTGAACAGGAAAACTTATCTGTTCCTGATGGACTACTGATCCACATCACACTTTTCATCATCAGAAGAAACAGCGCAGGTGTCATTCTCTTCTTCCAGGTAACAAGTGAATAGAAAAGGAGGAAATGGCCTCAAGTTGTACTGAGGAAGATTTAAATTGGACATTAAGAAAAATTTCTTCAAGAAACAGGTTGTCAAACATTAGAACAGGCTGCCCAGGGAAGGGATTGAGTCACTACAGATGGAGTTATTTAGAAAATGTGTAGATATGGCACTTAGTGACATAGTTTAGTGGTGGGCAGTGCTAAATTAGTGGTTGGACTCAATGATCTAAAAGGTCTTTCCCAATCTAAACTATTTCTATAACTTAACTCACTGCACTACTCCAATTTTCTACTGACAACTTTAATTATCTTATTAGGCATTGTATGTTTGTTCATATTTAATCATTATGTTACTCCTTCCAGTTTATGAGCAAGTGAATAGCTATTAAGAAAAAACACATTCATTTTTTATAACTAGGAGTATAATTAAATATTTAATAACAGAAAAAAATATTCTTAGTAAAGATACTTGTATACATGAAAAGTTAATATCTGTAATATTCAGTATCAGTCTGAAACTCAGAATGGGAGTAATTATTGGGTTTTCTAGTAAGACATTTCAAGGTGAAGCAGCTAAAATAATTTTATGCTAATTCATAAAACACTAGATTCACAAAATCACATTTTATACCATAGCATTCAATGCCTTATTAGGTTTCTAAGTTTTCACAGCTTCTTCATAGGAAATTCTACTGTTCCATCAGTATCTGCCCTGCTAGATCTTCCTACTTTTGAAATCACAACCATCAAACCCTTTCTCAAAATAGGGTTCAGACATGAGTCAGTCAGATAACACAATGCATTATATTCAGTAAACCACCAGATAGAAAATGCCCTCAGAGTCAGGAAATCCAAGTTCTGCTTTTTCTCTCAGAGCTGACAATATCAATGCAAATCTTCCAGAACGACTTTGTGTGTCAGGTCTTTCTTAGCCCTTTCAGCTGAAACCAATTGATTTTGAATAGATAAATATAAAGACAAGTAAAGGAACTGAGAACCTAAAGTTGAATACATCTGCTTTAGCTTAAGCATCTAGAAGTTATACATCTAAGTCTCCTGTATTCACATGAGTCACTTTTTAGAGCCAGTGAAGAGAAATAGGCACCAGAGAGCCATTTGTCTTGTACTGCTATAGCCATATAAGGCAGGTCAGATGAATTGTCCTCTGGAGGTGCATGTTTCTCTCTGTTGACCGTGAGTGGAGCATAGGTGACTATCTCATACTTAGATGTATAAATTTTAGATGTCTAAAGTTAGATGACATAAATTCTAACCCCAGAGGCTAAGGCAGAATGCTATGACAGGAGGCCATGGAAAACCCAGTCATTGCTCTGATTATCTGGAAGTATTTTTGCAAACTAAAACACAACTGGGCCACCCATAAAATGAGAAAGAAATTTTAAGTGTCTTGTGAAAATGCTTTGAAAATCTGGGGCCAACCCAGTAGGGGTTTAAAGATAGAGGCAGAAATAGATTTATTCTGTAAAAAAAAATAATCTCTCATTTGGGATATACAGGTACATTTACCTTTTGTACTGACTATGCTATCTTCTTAAAAGGGACTCTCAGTTGATGTATATTCAATTAATGAAAAACACTGCTGTTGCATAAGATTCTCATCTAAGTTTTCAGTTTCTCTTTGTGACATTCATAACCAGCAATTAAAAAATTAAACAGTTAATCCCATAAAACCTTCTCATTGAACAGTTAACTAATTTAGCAAACTGGCAGTCTTGTTAATGGCCACACATTAAGACATATCTTTCATTTCATTGCCAAGAAGTCAAGGTCCATTTGGACAGTCTCTTATGCTGTACCTTATGAATCTTACATCTTGTGCTTGGTGAACTAGAAAGCAGTATATTGTATGATACCAAGCTAATGAATTGTATCCTCAGAAATGCAAATCTGTACTGGTTTGTCATGCTTTCATGCACGTACTGGGGTCATAATAACTGGTGTATAATGTAGGTTATTGGTATGCTTTGTGAGGTTTTTTGTTTAAACAGCATCGTAATGCAGGTGATAAATCATGAACTTTATCTGGACTAAGTATACTTTAAGGAGCCAGAGTATAAATTACTGGATGGTTTTGGTTTTGGGTGAGGTATTTTGGTTTTGGGTGAGGTATTTCTGTATTCACATACCTCTCCTATATTGACAAGTGTTCTCGATGTCAAGCAGGCCAATTGCATTCATCATATCAGAAGTACATTTTAAAACAAATTCACACACATCTCTGAAAATCTCATTTGTTTTCTTTCATGAGCAATGAGTGAAGTACAGCTGAGGCCCTAGATGCCAGTCTTAAACATGTAGCACTGAATTAAAATAGTGGCTACATCATTGTGATGCTGTTAATGTGCTTCATGGTATCTATCCTATGTTTCTTGTTTGAAAAACACCATTTACCATCTTGCCTGGATAAGGAGGCATGCCATTTCCCACTGCTTGTCTAGCTTAAAAATGAGCGTGGAAAATACTGCTTGGGGCAATATTAGCACAAAGAGCTTTTGGCTCTTCTAGGGTCCTCAGGTAGTATATAATACCAAGTAAAAGTTCCTCCACTTCCTCCTCTTTACTAGAGAGAAAGGAGTCTGAATGATAGCTTGTCTTTTTCAAATAGCATACCTGACTCTAGAATTCACACAACTTTCCCTCAAGGACATGTTTACTGAACTTGTGAAAGTGAGTCAGCTTCTTGATTAAAACAAGAAAACTTATGGTTGAGATAGTAAGAACATTAAATTGCTAACAAAAATACCTTTTGCAGTGCATTTTATTCTTCTCTTATAGTCACTACCAGCATCTGCTGACAGCTCTATGCAGTAATGTAAGCATTATCTCAAGAGTAGGCAAAAAGTTCAGACACATAATGCATGTCAAATTTTAACCAACTCCTATCAGAGTTAATGATGTATTTTTTCTAGAATGGCTTCATAAGAAATACTGAAATACTTTGTATTGACCATAATTAAGCAAATATTTTTCCTACAATTTACATATTACTCTAATTCTTGAAAGCTTTATCTGATTTTTAAAATATTTAAACTTCAAATTGTATGTTTTTAAACAGTCTTGAAGGGTTTTATAGTTTAAACTGTTACTTTCCCAAATAGACACAGTTTATTAATTTTCTTGGGGAAAACATAAATCCACCTGTCATTCATGATGCGCCTGGAGAGGAAATTCTTTGTGTTTTCACAGATTTTATTCAAATGCTTAATATGTTTGTAAAAAAAGATTATTTCATATGTGCATGTGGCAAATGCAGTCACCCTGACAAAACCTGACAAAGACCAGGGCTTTCCAAAGACCTGATCAAGGTCACTGCAGCACCTCACAGCCATTAAACAGTGTCTTACAGCCCAGGGCTTCAGCCTGCCTTTATCGTGCACTTGCCCCCAGATAATTAAGTTCAACAAGGATAAGTGTAGAGTCCTACACATGTGGAGGAACCATGTACCAGTACAGGTTAGGAGTAGGCCCACTGGAAAGCAGCCCCACAGAGAGGGACCTTGTCATCCTGGTAGACAACAAGTTATCCATGGAACAGTAATATGCCCTTATGTCCAGGGAGGCCAGTGGTATCCTGGGGTGCACAAAGAAGAGTGTGGCCAGCAGGTCCAAGGATGTTCTCCTCCCCTTCTATTCTGCACTAGTGAGACCACATCTGGAGTACTGTGTTAAGTTCTGGTCTCCCCAGTTCAAGAGGGACAGGGAAATACTAGAGAAAGTCCAACGGAGAGCTACAAAGATGATGAAGGGACTGGAATGTCTCTCTTATGAGGAAAGGTTGAGAGACCTGGGGCTGTTTAGCCTGGAGAAGCCTGAGAGGGAATCTTATTAATATTTAGAAATATCTGAAGGGTGGGTGTCAAGTAAAAAGGGCCTGTCTCTTTTCGGTTGTGCCCTGTGATAGGACGAGAAGTAATGGCAGCAAGCTGAAACACAGGAAGTTCCACCTTAACATGAGGAAAAACTTCTTCACTGTGAGAGTGACAGAGCCTGGAGCAGGCTGCCCAGAGAGGTTGTGGAGTCTCCTTCTCTAGAGACTTTTAAGACCTGCCTGGATCTGTTCCTGTGTGGCCTGCTCTAGGTGTTCCTGTGTTGGCAGGGACATTGGAGTTGTTAATCTCCAGAGGTCCCTTCCAACTCCTACCTTTCTATGATTCTAATTAAAATGACCACAGTACACACTTGACTAGGGCATAAATGGAGCCTCAGAGAGCCAGTTTCGAGTGGGTTCCCTTGGAGCAAGCAGATTTTGCAGTCATGCAAAATTGGATTGGAATGCCATTCAAGGTATCTTCCATAAACAAGGTGAGTCCTCACACCCAGTTTGGTGACTGCATATCTCTTCTGGATATACCTTTGAGTAAACCCCCACCCCCTTTGATTGAATGACACCCTTTCTGGGTACCCTTCATTAGGAGGTTTTGCCCTTTGTGAATGTTTACACATTTTTATTAATCTTTCTATAAAGAACATTCTTTAAAGCTTAGGAATTAGCTGTGTATTCCCAACTGACATCCAAATGTGTAATTTAATTTTGTCAGAAGTGTTGGGCTATTATGGTGACAATAAATCCACAATTTGCGTAGCTGCTGCTGTTTGTTTTGTGGGCTCCTCTGTGACAGTGCATTACTTTAAATTTTCTCTGGTTATTTTTTCAGATTTGATTATACCTGCCATGTATTCTACTATTTTATCTATACATCCACCATAATGTCAGTAGAAGGCTTGAAAAGAAAAGCTTTAGATATAATAAACTTTTACGTTTTTTTGGACAGAAATCAGCTTTTCACAAAAAAAAAATAATAAAAATAATAAATAAGAAAAAATAAATAATAATAATAAAATAATAAAAAAAACCACAACAAAAAAACCCACAAAACAAATCATAAAAACCTGAAAATAAATATGTTAAAAGATCATGCTATCCCACCACAAAGTATAACAAGTGGGAATAAAACTTGGCAGATTCACACACGTATATTTATCAAGATATATTACGTGTTTGGTTTTCATGTTGTCCAATATTAACTGTAGGTCAGATATTTAAAACTGTTCCTTTATTTAGCTCTGTTGACTTTGACATTGGCATGATTACAGTAATTAGTAGTTCACCTATTGTTTGTCATATTGGACCAAATTTTGTCCAGTACCGTTGAAAATAAACATCCAGCCTTTTGGCTTCATTGGCAATACAGACAAGTAAAGATGCAGGCACTAGCTCAAAGAATGTAACCTGCTTCGGTTAGGTGAAGTTGCTGGTTGATGTATTTCCATGAATGATGGAAATCTGCAAAGATTGTGGGGGCTCAGGTGACACATGCTTTATTTAGTGTCCATTCTCTTTAGACTGAGTCATTGTTTATTATCCCTTCCTTTTCTTTTAGTCCTTTGAATCATATCAGTGAGGAATAATATTAAGTTAGCTTTGCTAAGTGCTAATAAACGTAGTGAAAGCCAAAAACATACTGTTATTTGGAAAGCCTTAATTTTTGGATGTGACCTACACCTGCCTAAAACTTCTCAGCTGCTTAGCATAAAACACTGATGAGGCAGTCATGACCCTGGCACCTTGATTAGTCTGGAAGAACACAGGGAAACATACATTCATATACTGTCAAGCACCAAGAGCTGCTTTGGCATGACTTTTGTACCTCACTGTCCAAAACTGCAGATCACCAAGGAAAATCTCAGTGTCTCCAGTTAGTTGGACTCTTCCCATAAAACAGTCTCAGTACTTATGTTAGAGAAATAAAAATCAAATTAAAAAGCTTGTATTTCTCACAAATTACTTTTTAGAAGATATTGAAATCTTCAGTGTGCTTTAGGAAGGGCCAGAAGTGAATTAAAGTGATGTGATGAGTACATATGATATTCCACAACTAGAATCCTGGAGATGACTTGCCTTGTTTTGACAAAGTGTTCTGGTCAGGAATATGTATTCCAAGGTTTCATATTCTACCTACTAGAACAGGAATAATCACCTGCAGACACAAGGTGGGGAACAGTTGTTTTTTCACAGAGCAGTGGTTTTGCACAGCAGTATGCAGGAGTTCTCTGGGAGTAGATGCTGAGTACAAGTCAACAATATCATATGATTGCCAACAGAAATGAAATTATTATTGTACTGGAATGTGTAAACAGAAGTTTACATGTGAGGTAAATGAAGCCAACTCTGCTCAGTGTCAATAAGCCTGTCCATGGGTTCATTTTTTCCTCGTCTGAACATGGCCACATGTTTTTAAAAAGGAAGATAAATATATAAGAGGACCAAAGGTAAACAGTAAAAATGGCTCAAAAACAGAAAGACTGGAGAGGAAAGATTATCTCACTGGGTCTGGTTACTGTGAATAGGAGTTAACTGGAGGGAACAGCTTTCTTCAAAGATATCAAATATCACTGGAAAAACAAAACAAAACAAAACTGTAATCAATTGAATCGAGTAATGATCTTAAATTGAGACAGAAATTCTAAAATGTGAATACAAGGGGTAAATTAAAATTAATATAGTAGCCTGACTTTTGAGCACTTGCCTCTTTGGAATCTTGAATTTATTTTTTTTTTATTGTATATTTAAAAAGTCAGATGTGTGTGCACTTTTGAAAGAAAATGCATCAAGAATCATCCATTATGTTTTCACTACTCTTTTTCTGAATAGGTGGAAATATCTATCACTACACTAACAAGCATGGTTCATTTTCTTAAAAATGGTTCATTAATCCCATCCCCAAAATCCTAATTAGGTACTTTGAAGTGTTTCTAACTTTAACAGCAATTTTCTCAAGTCCTTTGAAAGCAACCAACTCTCCTTAGAAGGCAATTTGAATTTTTTTCCCTTTGCAACAGCCCCAGAGGTGAGTGTTATCTCATAGTAACACACACTTTATTTTGTATTTCACTGCCTAAACAAGCAAGATATTTTGTGAATAGAATTAGAAAAAAAAAATCTTGTTTTCCATTTTGCTTCTACTTTCAGAACACATTAAGCTAAGCAAGAGTATTTTTCTTCTCTTTGTATTTCTCATAAGAATCTATTTCCTCCTCAGTGGCAATATGATCCTTAGTTGTTACCACATGAATAATATCGGAAAAATTAAATTATATCTCTTAACTCTACATGTACCACACCAGACTCTTTCAGTGGCAAAAATAATGCTATAATACACAACCCCCTTATCACAGCCTCTAGGAGCCAATATCTCAGCTTCATCATTCATTTCCTCCCACTTGAACCCCAGATAACACTAATTCTTAAGTAAGCTATTCTTTGTATGTTAATGTTAACTTGAATAGATTAAGCAAGATACTCTTGTATAATATTTCAGTGGAGTATCTTGTATATATTTATTTGAAAGTAAGAATTTCCTTAGGCAAAGAGGTAACACCATCAACATTGTTGCTTCCACTGAGTACAAAGGTGACACAGAAAGTAAGATATTTATTTCCTAGCAGTAATGTTGACCAGCTATAAGTAGGAAAATACATTTTTCTGGTGTAATATTAATAAAAGTATCTATAAATAGTTTAATTCTAAAATCTGTGGTGATTTCACACAAGTTTATACACTGTGATTTAAAAACTAAAATACAATGATGTACCCTAAAATATTTTCCTGTAGTTTCCAGTAATAGCTTCCAGGCATGTTTCTGGATAGTTTATTTAATGTTCATGACAAAATATGGCATAACAGTTCATTTCTTTGGAAAAAAAAAATCAATCTAACAGTCTAGCATACTTATATGTTTTACCTTTATCTTATGGCACTGTTTAAATGTCAGACTTTAAGATACCAAAACAAGCTAAATTTCCTCACATCTCTTTTTGCTTCATAACCATGTGGATGTAGCTAAATATACAGATGTCTATTTAGTGATAAGAAGTCACTTATCTGTAACACACAGACACAGTGTCACGCAAAAGGGTAAAGTAATTTGGTAGAAAATAAACCCCTTGCGTTCCAGCTGGTCTGCAGATATCAGAGGGGCTGGAAGTGGCTGGGCTTAGATTCTGAGTGATGTCCAATTTGGTACTATTAGACCGATCATGTTCAGTATTTCTGAACCCTCATGGCTCCGGATTCACAATAGCACACTGCACTCCCCATCTAGTCGTGCTTCATGGTTTCACGCAGCCACTAAGGAGCTGGCAGTGCCCAATGAGAGACTCCTGCAACTAGGAGCATGAATAGTGCAGTTTATTGAGAGCAACAGAAGTACAGGTTCTTGTGGATTTCCAGTGATAAATTCACTGTCTGCAAAGATGATCAGCAATAGTATCCACCCTGATTTGTCCATGATGATGTCTTCCCTGACATCCCCCCTTACTTAAACCATTTTTATAAGAATTTTTACCTTCAAGATGGAGCTTGAGTGGCTCTAGTCATAAATACCTTTATTATGACTGGTGTAAATTTCTCTTGCTTCACTTTTAAAGATACAGGTGAAGAAAATTCACAGTGCAAGCTCAGTGAGGGGTGGTCACACTTTGGAGGCAGGTAGCTTTTGGGACAGAGGTGTGTTTTGGTATCATAATTACATTCTAATGAGTAAAGGTCGCACAAAGTACAGTAGTTTGTCAAAAACTTACAGACTGTTGACACAGGGTTGCAAAGAGGCAGTTTATCAATCCTGTAGTATCAATCCTGTGATCTCACAGGGCCTGGCCGTGGAATCTTCACTCCACTCCATCCCCTGTGCTGCTTGCAGGCAGTGTTGCTTAGGGAACTGTTGTGAAATGGATCCCTTGCATACCAGTTGCACTCTATCCTGAAACTTTCTCCAGTGTTATACCTTTCCTTAATGTGTGAACTATTCTGCAGCTTTAATATGATTTTAATTTTTAACTCACCTCCAGTCATTATTCCACATAAATACAAAAAATACACGTAGCAAATCTTTCATTAACGTGATTTGTACAGTAAGCCAAATGCACTTTGAATTTCCTGAAATGAAACCAACAATATTTAGCTTTTCCAGTAATTCTTTCTTCTTTTCTTGTTTGGTTGTTTTTTTGTTTGTTTATTTGTTTGGTTTTTGGTTTGTTTCGTTTTTGTCATTTGGTTGGTTGGTTGGTTTTTTTGTTGTTGTTGGGGTTTTTGGTTGGTTGGTTTGGTTTGGTTTGTTTGTTTCTATTCCACTTTGGTTCCTTTTGCAGGACAGTGGTGAAATACTTTCCAAGCCCTTATGCAGCCTGACGGCTGAATTTTCTTCTGATTTGCTCCTTGTTTTGTCATTTAGACATAAAAAAAAGTGACCTATTCTTCGGCTTTTGGGTGGAGTCTCAAGTTGGAATGAGCATGTTTCACTTGTAATAAAGCCATTAATGCATTGGGGTTTACCCCAGAGTAAATTAGCACATCCTAAATAGCTACCAGAGAGCGACAAGGCACAAGGAAAACAAGCAACAAGCAGCTACTCTTTCTTCTAGAAGACACTATGTTGCTCCTTGTTAAATTAGCTTCAGGAAAACCTTAACTACCCTCTCCCCCCACCACCAAAGAGCCTGGATCGCTGGAGAACAGTACTATACCTGCTTCATTCAGTGTTCCTCACTGGACTTTTGTGGTGGTTCATGGCTGTGTTTAACAACCTTGCCTCTGATAGTTTATTAATCTGGCATGAGTACAGCTTCATTCTGACAGAGTGATAAAATTCCTCTGCTAATTCAAGCTTTAGCTTTATCTACTGTGTTACAATTTACACTGAGTGGATTACTACTGTCTGAAATTTTGTTGGAAAATAAATTTAGAACTATTTCATCAAGATTCTGCTATTTCATCCCACATTTTTCTCTATGTAAATTAAGTATATTTTATTCCATAACTTTCAAGGAACTTAAAATTGTTCCTTGCACAACAACTACACTGACAAAAAGAGTAGCACTGTAAGGATCCATTTTCCAATCTATGATTTGTCACATAGAAATAGATGCATAGCCTTTTAGACTTCCACAACACTATAAATAAAGGACCCAATTTCAGCTTGCTTTTCTTTTCCTCCTCATATCCAGAATTTATCATCTTCCAGTTTTTATCAAGAAGCTTTCTCTAGATGACACTAAATTTAGTGCTAGCCTAATTAACACCATAATCAGTGGCACAAACTCAGCTCTTTTTAAGAACTGGTCATGGAAAAAAAAAAATAAAAAATGTCTCAATATGATTTTCTCCAATGAATGAGACCAGCATGACAAGTCCAGGTCTCACAGGACAGTCTTAAAGTACAACAGCAGAATTGCAGTCTTCCCTCAGATTGTCTCAGATAAGATTCTATCACCTCTCTTCTCTTTCCCCTGATAGTTTTATTATTAGGAGATCATTTTAAATGGATATAAAATCCCTGCACCAAACGGCCAATTAGATTAGAAGCAGTAAAAATTGAGTATAACATTCCTGTTTGAAGGGGATCAAACAGATCCTCATTAAAATTCTGAGATTAAAGGTTCAGGGAAAAGATTAGAAGAAAGTAGTATCCTTCATTGTATTCTAATTATTTTTTCCCCACCTACAGTGAAGTAAAAAAAATAATTCATACAGTAGATAATAAATGAGGGTGGCAAATATTTATTTACAGTGTTTTTTAAAATTTATTTCTAGAATGTTGAAAACATGTAGGACTAAAAAGTAGGTTTTATTGCTTCTTAACAATTCATGAAGAAATGTAATACCCTGCTGCCAGAAAATAGACATATGCAGAATGTAGACTGATACTCTCTACATGCCATACACAGGTATCAGGTGTCCCAGAGTAAATGCACCTCACTAGGACTGAAAGCCCTAGGATAGCAAGCAGGATGTAAAGGTGCTTATATGCCTCTTCTGTTACTTAATAATAGTCAAACTGAGACAGAGCTTGAAAGACAGTAGACATACAGTTGTACTAGGAGCATACAGGGATGAACACAGCCAGACCGTGACCAAGACAGCTTTACCTGAGGTGACTGAGACCTGCTTTCTCAGTATACATGAAACATTGAGGCTATATCGTCTTTCAGATTACCTGCTGCTGCCAAATATATTTTTTCCAGAATAGTGTATATTTATTTTTCCAAGCCTGACAGTTCCACAGCTTATTATTTTTTTATGATCTTGGTGCACCCCTGACTTTCAGTATTATAAAAAAAGGTACTACAAATGTACCTTTTGGTGCAGAGATGTAAATGGTTATCTTCTCAGCTGACAGGTTTATAATTCATATGTATTTGTACAGATTAACATCTAGCCAAAAGTCTATATTCATTCCCCTTGATTTTAGACACTTGTCTCAATTGTCTAAATTATTTATTTCATATAAGCCCACACATGACACATACATACATAAACACGTGGTCAGCCAGACTGATTACTCACTCTACAATGAAAGCCTGTTAGTGAAAAATCTGTACATATGTACATAACATTTATACACATAGATCCCTCTGTTAACTAGCTTTACACACTCCATCTATTCAGTAGCTGGCCCTTCTCCCCCTGGTCTCTCAGCTGCCTCAAGCACAGACACACAAATACATGCAACCATGAGTCCTCATGACCTCTCCAGTAGATGACGTGTACCCCGTGGTCTCTCCAGTATCCAGCTTTCAGAAACTCTGGTTTCTGCAGGATCCAGAAACACAGAAAACCACCTTTTAACTCCATCCTTATTTTATGTACTACCAGAGAAAAACCACAGCTGCTCCACATCTCCATTTTACCTACAATTTTTCATGTAAATGTTTTCAGTACTTGATTTTCCATGGCTAAGAAATAAACATTTAAGCATGTAAGGCTAAGTATTGAGTATATAAGTTGTTCAGGCGCCCTTAAAGAAAACATAATTTAAAAAATTCTAAAAATAATTATATGTTTCAATTTGAAAGGCTTATTTTATCTAATGTTGGTGATTTAATATTATATATCTTAACGTCATAGAGGAAAAAATACAGATCTAACACACTACAATATCAACTTGAAAGACTTCAGTTGAAACATGCAGTTGAATTCACTGAAAATTAATTTGGTTTTTGTTTTTTTCATTAACATTGAAGTTCTTTGTTACAACAATTCTAATATTTTTTGTTTCCATTTTTCATTTTGACAAGTTGCATTTTCTGGCAGGGTAATTTTTTGTCAAATTCTTGTGGTGATTTCTAATATATGGATAAGTAAATAATGGAAGATATACACACATAAATGAAAATATCTGAACAAAACAATGACTGCAGTGAGGAGACTAAGTTTATCCTGCTTGGAGGGAAATAGCTTGCTACCACATGCTGCCAGCAGGAAAAACTGCTTCTTTTGTGAGACTGCATAGCAAATATTAAGTTTGCTAGATGTTTCCCTGTTAGTCTAACCAGCCTTCATTGTGTGATATATTACTTGGGTATAAAACCAAATAATAATAAAATGCTTTAAAATACATGTATTATATATCCTGCTGGTATAAATTATGCATCATTTACTGCTACGAAATAGTAATGGAAATTTCACAAACCTGCTTCTGAATTTAGTTAACACTGCTGCAGAAATTAGCCCTGAAGTGCTACAGATTCCTACAACCCTGATGATAGTTTGAATGCAAATGTAATAGATGCCTTTCTTCTCCCAGCTGTTACCTTTAAGCACCTGACATTATATCAGTAATGAGAATCAGATCTGAAATAAGACTTTCCATCACTTTCACAGAGGATAGGAAAAGCATGATGAGAGAGTCTCAAGGCTAAGATACCAGAAAATGTTAAACTTTTTTTCTTTTGCTCAGTCAATTAACATACTTCTATTGCAGCATTTTCTGCCTAAAGAGAACCAGCAGGATGATTAATACAATCTCTAGAGGCAACTTGGCAGTTAGTTATTCTAACAGAGGAAGTGACAACCTGAAGCCATTCCCTGGTCTGATAAATCCAGTATCAGACCTCTGGCAGTGGAAAACACTAGCTGCTTCAGAGCAAGGAAAAACAGTTCATTTGTGGAATGTTTTAGTGATTTGTTACTGAGCCTACACTCAATGAGTCAAGTACTGTTTAAAAAGCTGCGCCATCAACCAAGTTGTTTCTAAGATCAAGATGAAATAGCATAAAATATCTTTCCCTGCATCCATTGTACCTTGTGATTGGTAGAGACCAACAAGAATCAGAAGGCTGAGTGAGGGGTGACCTCGTCACAATCTACAGCTTCCTCAAGAAAGGCAGTGGAGACAGAGGTGCTCGCCTTCTCTCTCTGGTGACAATGTCTAGACAATCCTCTTAGCCATATGGTTTAATTTTAGATAGTCCTGCAAGGATCAGGGAGTTGGATTCAATGATCTTTATGGGTCCCTTCCAGCTCAAGAAATTTTATGATTGATTTTATGATTTAAGGGCTAACAGGAATTATGTGGTATATTGCTCTAAGAAAGTGTATATAATTTGGAGATTTAAAATTTAAGTGACTGATTTTATCTTCTCTATTTTTTTGGTTTTGGTTGGTTGTTTTGTTTTATTGTTGGGGGATTTTTGCTTTTTTGTTTTCTTTTAGTGTTTTTTGTTTGTTTCTTTGTTCATTTGTTTTTACATTGGAGCAGTGGGTATAACGCACAGGAATGAAAGATGCTGAAGAATGTGACCACAACCCAGCAGTACACTTCAGCATGTATCTCACCATATCTTTTTCTAGTGACAGTGTGACAGTGACAGTGTCTTCACACAGGGAAGTACGCAAAATTAGAGGTACTTTTTAAACTCAGAAGTGACTAACACAAGCTCTTCACCATGCATATGTAGCTTGTACATGTATTCCTCCTCATCTGTTCTCAGGAGCTTGGTAAGACATCTATTTCTGCCACAATGTTTCTTTGTACCATAACACAGCTACCTCCTATCTCTCTTTTCTGTTGTTGTGGTGTTGTTATTTGCTGGTTGTTTTCGTTGTTGGGGTTTGGGGGATTTTTTTAGAGGTTGTACTGACCTAAATTCAAGACCTGGACTGTTTCAACACATGAATGCAGTGGAAAAGCAAGGATGAAACATAGTATAGATGATGAGTGAGTAGGTGAAGGATGGAGGTCTCAAACATACTGGAAAGGCTTTGAGAGAGGAGCTGGTAAGACTTAGGGGATAACTCTTTCCAAGATTTTGTCAGTGTATGGTGTAGCATCAGTGAAAAGGCAGTTCTCTGAAGGTGCACTAAATTTCTGCAGTGAAGTGCTGATGGAGCTGTACCAACTGCTTTTGCTGTGAAAATATTTTGCAGCAATTTAACAGAACAGTGTAAGTATAGCCAGAGGATTATCCTATGTACAGACTACATGGGAAGCATACACGCTCTCTGTAAAGACAAAGAGTTTATCTTGCCATAAAATTACTACAGAAGATGCTCATTATTAATTAACAAATAATTATTGGTCATAAGCCCACGACATCTAGCTAAGAAGAATTAATTGTTTAGCTGCCATCTTTCAATTAATATATTATATATGATATGAATATTGTATGTTGTATGGTATTTGACTACACCAGCATTAATCTAAGACAACTATTAATTCCCAATTTGTGCTTTCGGGCCTCTACAAGCTTCACTGATTTTTGGGAATAAAACAATCCTTAAAGAGATGTTCAAAATCACAGGGAATATTCAGTAGCCCAAAAACCCTGATTCTTGAATAATTTTCTATCTGACACTGATTTTTAGTTTTAGTTGGGTTTTGTTTGTTTATTTTGTTTTGGTTTTCTTGTTCCCTAGAAACAGTGTTCAGATTTCTCTCTTCTGCCTTATAATCTCTTTTCTTCAGACATTATTTTTGAAACACTTGCCTCTATGGCAAGGGTGGCTGAAGTTAATCAAAACATTCATAGGTGTTATTATGGAAACACACACAAACCAACGGTCAGTACACTTACAGATCATATACCCAGGAAAGTAAATTCAAAACTACTGAGTACTAGCAGTTATACTAGAAAAAACATTTTTGACATGTTACATTCCATCAGTTGAGTAGGCATGTTTGTCTTCTAGCTGTATGGAGTGCTGCCTATCATTTCTGGAGATATACTCAGTTGCATGTAGTTTACATCCTGCTGCAGTTTTAGAACATGCCTTGCTTGTTGAGGATCCTTTTTCAATAAATAAATAAATGAATAAATAATATTTTGAAGAGTTTATTATTCATTAATATGTTCTAGTTAACATGCTGTCATGTTTGATCTTGGTGGGGCATCTGAACACTTACAGAATTGTAGAATACCAGGTTGGAAGGGACTTCAAGGATCATCTAGTCCAACTGTTATCTCTCCTTCCATTAAGGAGGAGGTGGGCTGTCTTGAATTTGGAAGGCTTACTTCAGAGAAACAGAGAAACCTGCTTCTCCAGTTTAATCAGTTAGAGAGCAGAAGATTATCACTTAAAATGTGTGGTTAGCAGGAGAAGGGAAGTTATCATGCCCTTGTACTCAGCACTTGTGAGGCCTCATCTCGAATTCTGTGTTCAGTTCTGGGCCCCTCATTATAGGAAAGACACTGAGATGCTGGAACGTGTCCAGAGGAGAGCTACCTGGCTCATGAGGGGTTTAGAGAACAAGTTGTACGAGGAGAGACTGAAGGAGCTGGGTATGCTTAGTTTGGAGAGGAGGAGACTGAGGGGAGACTTCATTGCACTCTACAACTACCTGAAAGGAGGTTGTAAGAGGTGCGTGTTGGCCTCTTCTCCTTAGTAACTGCTGACAGAACCAGAAGAAATGGTCTGAAGTTGCGGAAGGGGAGGTTTAGAATAGCTATTAGGAAGAAATTCTTTACAGAAAGAGTGGTGAGGCACTGGAACAGCCTTCCCAGGGAGGTGGTTGAGTTGCCATCCCTGGAAGTATTTAAGAAACAGGTAGACCTGGTGCTTCAGGACATGCTGTAGTGGCAGCCATGCAGGGGGTTATTTTGTGTATTTTGTGTTTTGAAGTCATGTTTGATCAGGGCATTTAATTGTTGGGGTGTTAGGTGTTTTTTTTTGTTATGGGTATGGTTGGACTCGGTGATCTAGGAGGTCCTTTCCAACCATGAATATTCTGTGATTCTATGATTCTGTAAAATGAAAATTTAAAAAATATTCAGATAACATTTCATGGATAAACTTGTACTGAGTTGATGCTGCATCATATGACCTGACAATTATAGGTATTCTTGAAGTATTTTTTCATTTTATTTAGCAGACTTTGAGACTACCACCTTCTTTTATGTGATATAGGCTACTTTCCTGAATTAAAATATCTGAAGTGTCAAGATAGTGTTTCCTTTCTTTTCCCTCATGTAACATTTCACCAGCGTCTATGCAGACAGCCACAGTCATCTATTGCTATTCTGTTAAATTTGGTTCCCTCCTTACATCTCCCTCCAAGATGAACACTCAATTTCCTTTCAGTGACCTAGAGGCTGGAAAGACAAATAGCATATTTGTATTCTTATCCTAAGGGATTTATATGGAGATTGTGTAGACCCTTTCCAAGCTAGTATTTATCCTGTTCCATGAAATTTCTTAGGTACAAAGCTGTATTACCTGCTCTATGTCTGAATGTTTCCCGCAATAGGCTTTATTTCAGACATTTTATTATTTTCAGGAATACCTGTTGTCTCAAGACCTCAACCCTTTACCTGACATTCTAGCTCATTTATCTTTGACTTTGGTGAAAAACTGTATGTAGTGAGGTTTAAGTGGAATGTACTTTATCTTTTTTCTCATCCATTAAGCATTGTGAATGGGATTTGTCTGTTCTAATGAAGTAGCAGGAGTTAGATGTTTTGAGTTTAAGGTAGCTATGTAGGTTCCCATCCTTTATGGCCATTGTCTTTTAGTCAGCAATTCAGTCAAATCAAATAATCTCTTCATGTGTCTACTCTTCTCCATTGAGAACAGTAATTAGCTTAGAGATGTATGTTTAATTTATGCATCTACAACTGGATTGGACCAATCTGTATGTACATACTATGTGATTACATGTGATAGTACTACTGTTTCTGTAAACATGTTCACAATACTTTTAACAGAGCTACTTGCAATTGTGAAAAGGCATTCAATGCAAGCTGAAAAATCTTTCTGGATTTGGTCAGTTACTGAACCACATGTTGCAGCATACTACATGGCTAGAAATATCTAGTTTAATGCTAGTCCTGTACAAAGCGCTGTCATTGTGCAAATTCTTTAAGATACAGACTGGTACACTCCCATGGAATTCACTTATCTTTTAAATTCATGTCCCCAAATCTGAGAGAAGCAAGAGCAGTAATTTCCATGCTCATGAAAAATATCTCTCTTTAGGACTTCAGGGAGCATCTTAGGACAGAAATTCTCTGATTAACCTGCAATCACAGTAGAAGAAGATGTTGAAACAGAGACTGTCCTTCAGGTCCTGGATATTCTTGGAGACAATCTAAGGCAGAAATTGTTATAAGTCTCCAGAGATCTTCCAGTTTGATATAGGTGACTACCACTATGGAGTATCTGGGAAAAATAAATGCAATCTTTTACTCAGCACTGGAGGTTTTGGAGAAATATTAACAAGGGAAACCCTACAGAATTTTCCTGTGATTTTTTTGCCAGGTGAAGCTCAGTGAAATTCTACAGCTTTAAGTTTCTATGCCATCTCCTGCTAGAACAAACTCACTTTTTTAGCGATTAGCTCTTTTTTTTTTGGTTGGTTGGTTTTGTGTTTGTTTTTTTGGTTTGCTTTGTTTGTTTTGTTGTTTTTGGTTTGTTTGTTTGTTTGTTTTTTCCTTTAATGGTTAAGGAAGCCAGCTTTCAAGTAAAATGTGGTTTAGGAAAAGAATAGGATTCTGTTTGTCTTTACAGGATAATGAGATAATCCTAAAATGTAATCATGAGTACTTCAGGCACCACTAGTGCAAATATATAGACATACATGTATTTACCTACTGTATTTGCAGTCTTGCCCACATTTTCTTTCTAATAGTAATAATGATAATAACTTTGTACTTCATTTATATGATGACCTCAAGGAGCTTTGAAAATATCACTTGAAGTAGTACACTGGAGTTCTCTATATATTACTATAACACTTTAAAAGCACAATTATGCTGAAGGAAATACAATAACTGTGAATTTTATTTATTAGGAAGAGAAAGGTAGTTTATAATAAAACCAATTAATATGTGTGAAGTTAGATATGGTAATTTTGCCTGGAGCTGAATGTCCTATAAACACTGCACTGACTATGCAACCACAACCCTGCTAATAAACCTTGTTCTTTTCACATGCCAGCAAAGTACTCTGTTGAATCTTTCACAGTAATTCCTTCTTATTTCAGCTATGGCATACAGGGGTCAAGAACTAAAGTAGTGAATTCAGTAACTGTACCATTTTAGACAAATTGTCCATTCTAATACTATTAAGAGAATTGCATATATAATTTTTAATACAAAACACACATATATAGAAAAATATTGATTCAGACTTTAAATCATTAATGCATTCTCATATTTGAACATATTAATTAAATCTAATATGCTATAAATTTTTAAGCAGTTTAAATAGCCCTGTCTATTTTATAGATTTTACAATTACTGAAAGGGTTGCCATTAGCAACAGATCTCATTTAAAACCATAACAACCTCTTTATAAGCATTAAGAAACTAAATTCAATTGAAATCCCAGCAAAATGTCTTGAATCTTTGACTAGTCTTCTAGTACAGTAGTGTTGTGGTTTAGTCCCAGCACGCAACTAAACACCAACCTGCCATTAATTCACTCCCTCCTGGTGTTACAGGGGAGAATCAGAAGAGTAAAGGTGAGAAAACTCACGGGTTGAGATAAAGACAGTTTAATACGTAAAGCAAAAGCTATGTGAGCAAGCAAAGCAAAAGGAATTAATTTACCGGTTCCCATCAGCAGGCAGGTGTTCAGACATCTGCATCATGTGTAATTGTTACTTAGGAAGACAAACCACCATAACTCCAAATGTCAAACTCTTACTTCTTCTTCACTCAGATTTATATGCTGAGCGTGACATCATATGGTATAGAATATCCCTTTGGTCAGTAGGGGTCAGCTGTCACAGCCATGTGTCCTCCCAAATTCTGCACCCCCAGCCTACTGGCTGGTGGGATGGTGTGAGAAGCAGAAAAGGCCTTGGTGCTGTGTAAGCCACTGCTCAGCGATAACTAAAACATCCCTGTGTTATCAACACTGTTTTCAGTACAAATCCAAAACATATTCTCATATCAGCTACTATGAAGTAAACTAACTCTGTCCCAGCCATATGTATTTAATTTTTTTTATACACTCAGAGCCACAAAATAAATTACAAATTCTGAAATAAATTTTAACTTTTCATTCACAATTTCAATGTACATGTCTGAAGACAGTGACACCTCCCTTGCCATGTTCATCCGGAGAGGGGCATTTTGCAGAAATGTCTATAGCTAATCAAATGAGTATGTAAAGGATGAAAGGAATTTCATCAATGTTTCCTTCTATGCTGTAATATATAGGAAATGAAAGAATTTTGATAAGGAGTCACAAATATTGGCCAAACTCAGTATCTTGCCTATGTCCTTGTATTTCAGTGATCCATACTTGCCATTACTGAGGAACAAAGCTGGGGAAGGACATAAAGTTATCTGCAGCACCAAGAGAGGGCAGCTCCTGTCTATATTCTGCTAAGAAGGGTTCTGGTGCTGAAAGTGCCTGTTCACAGACTCCATTGGGCTACCAGTCTTGTTGGAATATCCAAAATAGAGATCTTGCTCTTTCTTTCCTTTTCAGGCCTGCTTCCAACAATGCTCCAGCAATTCTGAAGACTGCAGAGGGCAATGCAATAAAACTGCTTACAGTGACTTTAAATTCTTTCTCTCCTGGGTAATGGTCAGCTTGACAATTTTGCTGCCATTGTAAAAAAAGATACAGTGAGGCTGGAACTGAACACCTTGCTCTTTGCAATGCCTTGTTTCCTGCAAATTCTAGAATATCATTTACTGCTTTCATTAACCTTCTCTGAAACTCTAGTATTAAATCTTTTGAAGTGATAGTATGAATGTGGGACTCAGCACCTACCCAGCTCATAGCATTGCTTCATATAACAGTATTATGTTATTTATATGCCATTTTTCAATCCCTGTAATTCATCAAAGCAACCTGTTTGAAGCAAAGTGCTAAGAAGTTGTCTTCATTGAACAACAATCACTTAGATTCTTCTTAAGGAGAGTCAAAGTTCAATGCTAAGGTCTTTGCATTGCTGATTGAGTAGAAAGAGAACCCTTAACTCCTGACAAGGAAATTAAGGGGCTTTATTCTCTCAGGAGCACTCAAATGCTCATTGAATCAGGACCTCAGAGCTTTTGAGAATGTAGAAGAAATTCAGACAATTTTTTGTAAGCATGCATTAGCTTACATTTAACCAAATTGAATTCTGTGTGCCCTCATGCACTACCTACATTAAGCATTTCTAAAAAATTAATTTAAAGTCCTTTCTCTTGCATACCTTTTCAGAGTGGGAAAAAAGAGACATGAGAGGTGAAGATGATGAGAGCGGCTTAAAAATGAAACAAAATTAAATGTGGCAATGTACAGTGGTTTGACAGGTAAGAAGTCCCTTGTTAGAAGAGAGACTGAGCCTGGCTAACTGTAGACAACTAGCAGATCCTGGCTTTTGCTCAGATGTACATAGCTGTGGCCCCGCACTTTCAGATGAACGGATAATACAGATGAACAGATCATACAGCCCCCTTTACTGACACTAACACTACCCGAACCACATGCAGAAAACACTCCAGACACTACTTATGGAAAAGCCCTCTCACCTCAGATCTTCCATTTATTACTCAATGACAGAAAACAGTTCATGCTTTAAAATCAAAAGGATTTCTATTCCTTCAAATGTGCTGTCATTTTTTTACTGTTTTATTTTGGTTTAGACATTTCACTTTAATATCTCTCTTCTTATCTCAGCTAACCATAGAAAGGTCTGTCCATTTTTCAAATACTCCTGACATCATGAGGTCTGATTCAGAAAAATAAAAATGTCTGAAATAATGCCTTAAAATAATGATTTCTAATACCTACTGAAATGCTCAAAACCAACCCAGCTGTTTCATTTAGATACTGGAGCCCACTCCCATGGCTGCTGATTGAGCATTCAAGCTGAGTGTTTATGCTGACCAGCAAACACCCTTAAAGAAATGAAGATCTCCTGTACTGAGCACACCCTGTGTGCTAGTGTATTGCCAGATACACTGTGATGTCTCACAGGCAGTCTGTGCATTGTCTGTATCTCTGTAAGGTAGATTGGAGGCAGACAGGTAGCATAACATGCTGATGTAAAGATGGTTTCCAGAGATCTGGCTTTCAGAGGAGTATAAACAAAACTGGTGGCGATTTACCATATAATCTCTGTGTTCCTTTTGCAAATTCTGTTGGAATGGACCTGTATTTTTAAGCACCTGACTGCTTTATTAACTGTCACCCTTACTTTTGCTGATATTGGGGGTAATGAATATTACATGCTAATTGTTCATTGTGGAAAATGATGTGTTTTTTTTACTTTATCATACAGTTTTGTTCAATATCCTTTTCTATTTGTGCAATAATAAGAGGTGAAGAGCAGTTCATGAAGTTTCTTTTCTGTACCTTTAACTGTTTCTTATATTGTCACTCACAACTCTTTAAAGGTATTACTAAATATTTCTACATGTTCTGCTTCATTTCACTTGCTCACCTTGCACCATACAGTCAATTAGAAACACATTGCCAAGGACTGTTGAGCTGATGTGTAGATGAGTTTGTCACACACTTCCTGGATTGCCAGGAATCTGTTTCTGGGCCCTCCATTTGGCTAGTAGCATATTTTGGCAAACAAAGGCTGTTTACTTGTTTTAAAGAATGTGACTCTGTGACTCTTAGGTACAAACTTACATTGTTTTCTTTGGCTGTACCTTTTTTTTTTTTCTGGAAAAAAAATAACCTTCCCATCCTTTATGTTTCCTCTACCTTTATGCAAAATCATGGTGCAAAGAACTGAACAAAGGAATCATGCTGGATAATAATGATTTTTCAGAACTTTAGCTAGAGCAATGTTTTACAACTTTCTCTTTTAAATTATGGATTAAAATTAATAAATTATGAGAAAATTGGCCTTATGTGATATGACATGCAAACCTATGCAGAATAGTGCCCTGAGATTTTTAGACTTCTTTTTTAATCACATCAATCAAAGCTATGTAATAGCAAGTAGATAAAAGCTGGATTTTCACAGCTTCATAGACTCCCAGAAGCCATGCAGATGATTTTCTCTTTAAGAAGTATTCACTTCTGCTTCTGCTTATATACTGCTCTACCCCACCAGTACCACACAAATGCAAATGAGGTGAGAGTGCAAATCATCTGCCCTGGATGAAACACCCCTGCTCTGCATTAGTCCTACTGCCACTCATACTTCATTAGTGATACACACTAAAACTGTGCAGAAACAAACTCTTCTGCATGGTCAGAGCTGAACCAGAGTCTGTCCATCCTTGCTGCACATGGGATATGTTCAGATAATCCTAGAGCTATTACTGCTGTAAATGCCTGCCTCCATTGAAGTCAATGGACCTTGGGAAGATTTTTATTTGGTAAGGGACTGGTATACAGAGTTCTGGGCATGATTCTCCTTTACCTGTAGGGCTTCTAGTTACATCTCTGCAAAGTAAATGCAAACTCTTCCATTCCACAGTGGTTGTGCTTTATGCCTTCTATTTTCAATTACAGATTAACCTTTCATAACTGCATTATTTTACTTTAGCTATAATTATGCCTTGTCCAGTGTGTCTGGTAATTTTTTTTTCTTTTTGTGGAAGCGTCACAGTCTTCCAAGGAGCAGTATTGAATTATTATTGCAGTCCAAAAGATATTTTAGTAATATATTTGATAAATTTTGCATTGAAAAGAACCCATTTAAATACCTTAATATAGTCATCGAGTACCATCGGGTCTGCAAAATGATTGTATCTGAACTGATGCCCACTTTTTAATTCTCCCTCTGGTAGTAGATTATTTAGTGATTCTGCAATATAGAAGTCTTTTAGAACATGGAGCTTTCCCTTTTCCTTTCCTTGTGAAAGAAGTAACAAGAGGCCTCTTATGAATGACTTGCAGCTCAAAAAGATTTGACAGAGAAACCTGTCTTCAGTGTGGCCTAAGGAATACTGAGGAGCAGGAAGCTTTCAGACCCGTATCCTTTTTAGTCTTCCAATTTGAATTCATTTAAACTTGTATTTTAAGCATGAGCTTGAAAGTCGATATAAAGAAATATTTTAAGCTGTTCCAAGTTAAAATGACAAAAAGAAAAAGGTTGAGCTTTGTTTCTGTTGGTCTGTTACTGTACAAAATATAGTCATCCCAGCACAAGGAAGGATAACAATTACAAAGTATCAGCCTCGAGGTCTTGCTTAATGAAGAAGGAAAACCAGGATCATACAGAAAAGCCTCTTTAGATTATCCTGGATGCATATTCACATGCCTCCAGTTGAATGGTCTTCAACTGCTATTTAAATAAACTAGCAGGATTACTTTCTTGTATCCCTGAGTCTCTAGACACAGGACAGATTTAAATGTCTTCAATAAGGGAGGATTTGCAAAACAGTGATTCTCTGACATCCTGTCATTGCTGGGTACCAACAAACTGAAGTACTGGTTTATTTTCATAACTCAAATGAAGAAGTTATTTGGAATGACTTGATAGCAAAGGGCTGGTTAAGAATCTGTGTGATAACAGCACAACAGATTCTTGATGTTACCTAAATGTTGAAATGAGGGCTTTGATACTCTACATATCTTAAGAATTCTAACAGAAGAACTCTATTGCCCATGCTTCTTTAAAATTGATAGCATTTTTGCAAAGCTTTTCCTTCCCTAACCAAGAATGCAATTTCTCTGGAAACACTATGGCTGCAGGCTTGTGTTTTGATCAGCTGATATTAGTACATGTACTATCATCTGAAAAACTCATTTTGGTGTGTATAAAAATAAGGCTATGAAGTAGCTATCATAGCAAATCCAAATATTTTCATTCTTGAAATCAAGAAATAGTTTCAGCTCAAAAATTACAGATGAGAATGAGTGATCTCAGTAATTAGTTATTATTACCTGGCCTTTCTAGAGTAAAGTCCCAACTAAGAATTGCAACAAATGTTCCAAATCAGGTGGCTTGTTTTCAATGCTCTTTTCAGCATAACCTCTCAAGAAAAAAATTAGTTTTTCTCCAACAGTTTCCCTATCTTTTCCCTAAAATTTCTTTATAACTCTTAGTATTTCTGCTGGTATTGGTGATTTACTCCGCATGTAAACTATGTTGAGCAAGGGAATTATGTCTAAACTTGTTAATAAACAGCATTTCCTTACTTTAAAAAACCTCATTTAATTAACACTAGATCAAACAGCTCTGCCTCATGCCTGCTCTAGACATTTACTTAGCTTACCTGTAGTCCATCACGTACCCAGAAGTGGGGAGATGACACTAGTGTCATAGCATATGGTGACAGGTAAGCAGACTGAATACATTAGCAGTCTTTTCTGTATGGGCAGTTCTCTTGCTCTTGTTTCATGAACCTGAAGCCTTAATTGACATTTTGACCCAAAAGGTACTTAGTCTTCCTCCCATAAGTGACCCAGCGTGGGAAAGCTTGGACTTGACCAGTTATCCTTCTTTACCCATTCTGAAGACAAAATCAATACTTCCATTTGCTTGCTATAAGAAAGATCAATTGATACTATAAAATAGCAGCAAAAGGATCAATAAATAGAGTAGTAATAGAGTACATGATTGTTATATGATGTTTTTAAGCCAAGAAGATCCCAAAGTGCTTTCCTGACTATACAGTGCAGTGACTTGATTCTGAAATACAGGTGTCTCACAGGTGAAATTCAACATCCACCCTGCATCTAAAACAGCAAACAAAAGCTCTTCATGTAAGCCAAAATGACTTCTTAAGTTGAAAACATAGTGGGAAGTTAGATCTGCATAGGGAGATTCTTCGTATCTCACAAATGTCTTCTGATAAAACTTTTCTCAGCCTTGCATGGTTAAACAGCATGAGATTCTGTCCTCATGAGGATCAGACACACAGTGCAGCACTACTGGTTTAAAACTGCCTCACAGTGAAGCATGGTAAAAGGAAGGAGAAAGAAGGTTTATTATCAGTATATATTGATGCAACATGTCCTTCTCATATATCTCTACCTCAAAGATTACACTGTTTTTCTAAGAATGACAGTTTAAGCCTCTTCTGGTCATCCCACTAAGGCACACAAGTTATACAAGTCAGTATATTCCCAATTAAGCAGTTGTGGCCTATTAAGAAAGGATTGACTTTTGACAAATGAAATTAAAAATTATTGACAGTAGTAACATACAGTCCCCTAAAACACCCCAGTTTAAATAGAAATTAAATGCAAGTCAACTGCAAAAAGACCACACACTCTTCAGGATATAGTAAAATGCAGAACCTCACAGAGTATCTGGATTATAAAGAAAAATTTGAGGACTAGGGGTTTTTCTTAGATTTTATCTTTGTTTTTCTTGTTACTTTGCTTTTCTATTTTTTTCCTTGATAATTTAAATGAAAATATCATGTATAACTAAGACTGGAAAAATGAGAAGGATAAGATTAACCCAAAGCATATAGTATAAACCCAAAAGAAGGTACTGTAAATCTTTGTTTATTCTTAAACTGCACAATACAGATAAATGGAATTTTGTTAACACTCTCTGTAAATATCAGGAACTTTATACTGATATTAGTTGTTTTGTTTTTCTTTAGCTATTATAACAACCAGTAGAACAAAGAGGTTAAAGGGAATATAAAGACAAATAAAGTTTAAACAGATGTCAAGAAATTGTTTTTTTCAGACAGAAAATTATTAAAGTGTAGCAGAAGCCTCCCAGGCAAGATTGTTGAGGCAAAAACTCTAAGGTCATTAAAGAGATGATTAGATAGCATCATGGAAATTGTATACTAAAAAAAAATAGCTATAATAAGTCAGTCAGCTTCACTAATTTTCTCAGCGATTTTTTTTTTTCTTTCTAAATCATATTTATTTGTTTAAGCTTAAGGACATGTGCTTTTTTTAAACCATGAATGGGAAATTTCAGAGAGCATAAGGCAGAAAATGCAAGATATATATTATATAAATTAAAAAAAAGTCATTAATAGATGAGTCTCTCTTTAAAGTACTACAGGTCACACTTTGTGTACACAGTGTTGAAATAAAAGCTGATGCAATTTCCAGAGTTATGATAACATTATCTGAACCCTTTTACCTCATCACCTCATTTACACCGTCAATTTTAACATAATCAGTTGTCACCCGTGGTTTTCTCTTTGTCTCTTTCTCACTTTCTGCTGATTAAGAATCTGCTGCCACTTCTTTAATAACCACTTCAGAAAAATGGCTGATTCTCACAACTTAGCAAACTAGCACAGATCTCCAGTCTCTTCAGTAAAGATCATAAGTGCCATGACTGTATCTGTTGTATAAATCAAGCATGCAATTACTAGCACTGAAGAGTAGAAATGGCTCCCAAATACTTTGCTTCCTATGATAACTCACACACCTAATAACAGGACAAACTTTTACACTAAGTGTTTAACTATTGAGCATTGTAAATGAATTTGTTATTTTAAATGGGGTGGTACATGTTGGATCAAGAAATATTTGCAATCAAAATTTGCAAATATTTGGGTAAGAGAAATAGCTAGAGATAAAACATTTTATTTGAAACATTCAGATTCCCAGAAGAAATTAAAGGAATACAGGATTTGACTGGTTTGGGAGGTTAAAAAAAAAAATAGTCTTTCAACTAATTTTTGTACTGTATCAAAACACAGTCAGCAGTGCCATCCACTCTACAACTGAAATTAACTTTATCCTAAACAGAATGTAATCCACAGGGAAGAAAATTTCAAGGGAATCACTACCTTCACTGGGACTTTGTTGTTACTATTGATGTTATGAAATGGCTGTCTAAATCCCCAGAAGAATAAACTCTTTGGAAATATTAGGGAAAGATACAGCAAGAAGGAAAGAGAACACCATCAGAAAGAAAAGAGTAATAAAACCCTTATGTAATTATCTTTTGTCCTATTAAATACATCTTGAAATCTTGTGTTACACTGTGAAATCCAGAAGATACCACAAAGCAGAAAGCCATGCCTGTCTATCAGATGAAGTCATAATCTTTCTGTCAAGGGAGTGCTCAAACTCAGAGCAAAGTCTTTGATCATAGGATGTATCCCTGCTGGGAGAAAAACAGCATGAAGTGCTTTTGTATTTCCCTGTGAGTATGGACCATGCTGTAGGTTACATTGACAAGTTGACAAGCATGTCAACTTATTTGAGGATACAATTCATCTTTCCGTGCAGATGAACTTTAAATTATAGATAATTGATTGCTCTTTGACTGGACCCCTCAGCTCATTAACTAGAATAGGAAAAGATCTGTTGCTCTTTTAACTAGATAGATTTCTTCCACTGGGAATATGAATGGAATCGTGCTAATTGTCACTCTTAGACAAGGCTTCCTAATGATTCTGCTCTTGAAGTAGTAACATTAAACTGAAGCTAAAGTTTTAAAATAAAATAGATCCTTTACTTCAGGAAAATATACTGCTGATTCAAAAAGGCTGACCTGATGATCCAATAGATCTTTGTCAACTTTAATGAAATACCATACCGATTCAGGAACATCACCAAAACCTGTGTTTCAAAGGCAGGTTATTCATTCCCTGCGAAGCTGTCCTCTGCAATGTTTCAGAATAACAGAGAAAATGGCAAAAGATTCATGCCTTGAGAACAATCTGCTTTAATCAAGGTTGAATGCATACCTGACAAGAATAGTGATGGTATCGAGCGATAGCTCAAGATCTTTCTTTAACCTCAGAAAGACAGATGGCTGTAGGAGGAAGTGCTGTATTCAATAGTAAGACTTTTCCTTCATTGACATAACAGATATTCTGTGGACACAGATTTCACTTCTATTTGTACAATGATAAGGGCAGTAAGCCAGGGTAAGCCTCTAAGCCATTGTGGCAGAACTATACTCAGTCAACACATCATCAGCTGCATAGCAGGTGGAGCTCGATGGTCTTGGAAAAACTGAAGTACTACAATTAAACATCCTTTGTCATTGAACCTACTGCACAAAGCACAAAGTTAAGAGATAGGTGCTTTCTGAGCAGTAGCTATGAAACTTTTTCCTGTTGTCAATTTATCTGAAATCAAGGTTTTCATCCATTCTTCCTTCACAGGTGTTTCATACAAATTTTTGAAAACTCTTCAAAATTATAAAAAAAAGTGAAACAGACTTTAGGGGTGATTAGACTGCTTTCCTCTGTGTGTGTGTCCATGTCTGTCTGTGTGCCCTACCCGAATATGTTTGAAAGATTGTTTGGTTCAAGCAAATCTTGCAAAAAAAAAAACAAACCCAAAAACCAAAACAAACCAAAACCAAAACAAATCATAGATCCTGGGGTTATCAAATATCTACAATTTTTGGAAAAAGGACATCTGAATACATGTGAGTCTTAATCAGATTTCTCTAATTAATGCCCTTGGTATAGAAGAGAGTTTATTGTTAGATCTCCCTGACATTCACATGAGATGGTTCAAACGAATACCTTCACCCTCTGAGAAAATAATTGTAGAATCATTCAGGCTGGAAAAGATCATCCAACCATAAACCTAGCACTGCCAAGTCCACCACTGAACCAGGATCCTAAGCATCACAGCTACAGGTCTTTTAAATAACTGCAGACAAAGTGACTCAACCATTTCCCTGGGCAGCATGTTCCAGCATTCGCCAACATTGTTGGTGAGGAAATTTTTCCTAATAGCCAATCTAAATCTCCCCTGGTGCAACTTAAGGCCATTTCCTCTTCTCTTCTCACTTGTTACTTGGGAGAGCAGACCAATCTCCACATCACTACAGCCACCTTTTGTGTGGTTGTAGAAAGCAAGGTCTCCCCTCAGCCTCCCTTTTTTCAGGTGGAACATCCCCTGTTGCCTCAGACAGTACTCATAAAATTTGTTCTCTAGACCCTACATCCAGATTCATTGGTCTTCTTTGAATGTACTCCAGTGCCATAATGAAGAAACTTTTGGCATCTTGGAGTTTATAAAATCCAATGATCATAGAAATTTAGGCTACTTTAATTCTGATAAAAAAATCAAAAAAATTTAATTCATGTTTTTTATCTTTTTGGGCTATCTTACAATTCTCAAATAATTGGGGCTGACAAAAATATGCTGAATCCTTCCAAACTGTTAAATATAATATGACCTGGCTTATGTGCAAAACACGGAGTCAGAGGAGTACAATTGTTTTGTACAGCTTGTGAATGAACTGTTTACTATTATTTAATGCTAAAAAATCAATAGCTGAGCTTTGCAATAAAGCATTCAGCATAAATGTTGATTTTAGTTTTTAGATACTGATTGTAAAATATTAACATTCTTAAACTACTGGTTTAGATTCATCATGAAAATTAATTTTACTGATCAAATGAATTTTAACTCTGCACAATGTACATCTTTTTGACATAAGTGATTAATCAAAATTTCTTTGCATTCTTCCCTCAGAAGAACAGCAAGGAGAAAGCAAACATGTCATAGCAATTTTTCTCATTAGTTTAATAAAGTCCAAAACAAAAGTCAGATGTTATGCTAACAAGAACTTTAAACTTTCCAGTAGAGGATTTTAATTAATCTCTTTAGACTTAGTCACATTACTGACTATTGTAAACTTTATTCCTTCCAAAAAAAGTGCTTATTCAATGACTACCTCTAGCAGAGGCTCCCCAAATGAATTTGTCAAGAAGTTTTTCCCCAGAGCATAAATTCATCTTTCTCTGCAGACACTTCCATTGCAGCTCATTAGACAAAGCAAATATAAGTAAGACATGATCTGCCTGTAAAGTATGGACAAAATTTACTTGCCCATGAAAGAAGGTAATGTGATAGAAATTCACAGTATTTTATATTTTAACATTTTTTTTTTTCTCTATTGATAAATATATAGGCTGAAAAATACTCAAGCTGTTAGCAGTCTTTGTAGGATGGGGTTTCCTCGTATTCTTTAATATCACTATAAAAACATGATTGACTTTCAGTATTAAATATAGTTGTTATCCTCATGTTATTTATTCAATATTCAACTTTCAGTTTTCCTTTCTCTCATAGTGACTACATTTGGAATTCCAGATTGTAAAAGTTGCCATGTTATATTTTGAATTGTTAAAGGAAATTCTTTAACTCAATGCCAAAAATAATGCTAGTATCTTCCTCTGGTTGTAGATGTTGGCAGTTTTCTTTATTTGTGTTTTTTAAAAGATCCTATTATTTTATTTAAAAAAAAAAAATAATCTGAGTGTATAGTGCTTAATACTATAATTAAAACATTGCTCTGAAGGTCTGTTATCACACTACTGTTCTATTTTTCTTGTTGCTTCCCCTAGGAGGATTTGAGTTATTTTCACCTGAAATAAAGGCCACACTTCTAAAAAAATGAAAAACTTTTTACAGGTCTGTTTATATGCAAGGTGAAACATTTAATGCAGAAACCAGTAGATCTCAGGAGTGAGCATATTTATTACAATAATATTTACAATTTTATCTCGTTCTGGAATTCAGGTTTCATCTCTTTTGAGATGCAGTGCTTGCTGTGCCATATAAATTCTTATATCAGTTTCTGGTTCAATTTATCATTGCACCTTAGGTGGCAGGAAAAATATTCTTCTCCATACTAAGGACTAGTAGATCCTCCACTTGAATACTATTCAGAATCCTATTTGGAAGATATATTGAGGTAGGAATAGTAGTATAAATGGGGCAAACCTATACATCATTGTAACTTCAAGGTGATTTTCAAGGTGATAGATGATGTACAAAACTCTCCTTTTATCTTGTGTTCCTGTTGTTTTGGAGTATTCTTAAGTAGCAATATTTCACAGTATTAGAAAAACATACACACACCATGTTTGAGTAATTTATGTAGTAAGAACTACATAGGGATAGTCATAGATTTTATAAGATACATCATCCTGAATATCAAAACAATGAAAAATATGGGAAATATAAAATACCAGTATTTTTGTGAGTTTCACATGGTGTTTACTATTGTTCCAACAGAAACTTTTGTAGAGAGATTAATTACTACCTGGGGCTAACACCACTCACGTGCAGCTATTAAATGATGATCATTGTTTAACACAATTCTAGATACTGCAGTGTTTTGCTAATATCTGAGAAATGAGATAAGGAGTTGACAGTGAGTTCCTTGAAAATATATTAAGTCTATATATAAGAAAATGGCCACTCTACAGTGCCAGTCTTTGGAGAAATTAATATTCTCTTGGGTTTATATGTACATTAATAAATACACACACACATGTAAACACACGGAGCTGCGATTTCTGAGTGGAAAAAAACTGCCACCCTACACCGCTTAGCATGTAGTACATTTCTCATACTTTGAAGCAACTCTGAAAGTAATAAACAATAAAGTTAATTATCACCTTTTCCACAAGACCCATAACACATGGCCATATGTGTAATGATGGAATATTTTACTTAAATAAGGAAGAATGAGGGAAAAAAATAGAGAATATCATAATAACATGTTTGTTGAAATATGTGATTAAATTGTTTTCAGTCTTCTAGTTAATTGCTGGAGATCTTTGTCTCCAGGACACTTTTACCTACTGAGAAAGAGCAGGAAAACATAACACTTTCCTCTGTCTTCCAAAGAAACAGTTTACTATTCCCTTGCCAAGGATTGTTGTTCTGTTTCATTTTCATAAGAGGGAAGTGTTTTGATATCCACTTCCCTTTATGACAGTTTGTAACTTTATTAAGTTCAATGAATACCAATATTTCACTGTTTAAAGGTTCCTTGTGAGTAAGGTGTACTCTTGTCAAATAGCTTTTATTTTTAATTTCATTTGAACAGAATTTCTTGAAAGATTCAGTTATTTGAGTGAGTGCATCTTAATGGATGAAAGTGTTTTTTCATTTAACCTCTGGGCCTTTGGAACTTGTTTGACCCAAGAAATAATGAAATGAGATTTGATGTCTTGCTGACTACTTTGCATCCATCTTATAAAAATGGTATGTGGACTGCTTAGTAGTCAGTAGTTGTTACTGGTCCTGAGATAGCCTTCTTCATCTCAAGAGGAAACTGGAATATGAAGATGTGGATTGTGCTGGGCAACAAATTGAGAAAGCAGGGAGGGGGTTATGTTTTGTACTTTAGCTGATCATTCTAATTGCTTTCTAGAAAAATACTTATCTTGTCCTCAATGGTGTCTTGCAATACCACTCTCACCTTATTTTTCTCTTACTTCTTATTTTCTGTAACTTAATTTTAAGATATGCAAAAAAAAAGACACAATTTGAATTTCTACATGTGTACTATACATTTCAAAGTGGAGTTTGCACCAGTTGTCCCTATAGGAAGACAGAAAAAGTAACAGTAAAGGGCAGAAAACATCCTTAGAACATTCTTTTTTATATTTTAAGAATTCCATTTCTAGCAGTAATATTATTTCTGCCTATGAGAAGAATATCAATTTTTCATTTGGAAGATTATGTAAATGTATTTTTCAAAAAGACACCAATGTATGTGTTGTCTCAAATAGGCCACTTTAGAAGTATATGGCCAGCTTCTGTGTAATCTGTTTCTCCCTGTTGTGGTGATTTAGACCCAGCTGTGAACTGAGCAACATGCAGCACTCACTCGCTGCTTTCTACCAGCTGTATTGCTGTATTAGAGTTGAGAAATCTTCATTTTATCCTTTGCTCTGGGAGAAGGATCTAAATTAATGAACACTCGAAAAACATTTAGTCTGAAATACAGAACCTAATGCATAGTACCTAAAAGACGAGATTGTCAAATTTGAATCTCTTTAACAAGTCCCATCCCTCACTTTCTGCATTCACCTTTACTGAAATTTTATTTTAAAGTGGATATTTGTAGAAAGAGTTGGAGCTGACAGTACAGTTATCAAAAGCTGAATTCTGTGGATGTCAGAAATGTTGAGAGGCTTTGTGTAGGTAAGAGTACATGTGAAACAGAAAGTCTCTATCACCATCTCTCCTGGCTATAAGAACTTTCCCCTAACCTTCGAGGACATTTGGCAATTGTTTATCCTGTTGTATTAATGTAACCCACAGTATCACAAAAAGTTTGGTTTAAATTATGTATTTTCAAAAGTGAAACTTTTGTTTTCATTGAATATGAAAAGTAGCATACCACTGCAAAAAAAAAAAAAAAAAAAATCACAATTTTCTTTATTATGTAGCAAAAGGTGTCAGAAATAGATAAAATAGAACAGTTAAGATGATATATGGGTATAAACCTTTTTGTGTGTGTGTGAAAACAACATTCAGAAAACTATACTGAAATACTTAGAAATACAATGATGTTGATGTTCCTCATCTGTTAATTTGAAATTTTAGTGGGTTTATTCAAAATATAGATCTAATTTCCTTGTTTCCTTGAAAACCTTTGTCAGATCCAATCTATGACGAAAATAAACATCTCCAAATCTGACCTGAAAGACGTACATGGACTAATATAAGAGACAGCAGTATATCTTTAAGTGATTCCAATCCCAAAGAGAAAGGGGTCATAGAAGGGGACTGTAGCAGTTATGAGGTGTTGAAAACTGTACTGATCTAAACCAAAAGAATTCTATCTTACTCTGTTTGCCATTATGATTCTATAAAAACATTTGCTGTAAACTTCTTAAAGCTCATATAAATAGATAGGTTAGAAGTTATGACATTTGTTTATTTTGTAATTTGCATGATTTGCATTTGTTTAATTACTGTGGTGAACCGATCAAAGAAGTGTAAAGCAAGATGGATTAGTGGTGTCTCTGTATGTTAACACTATGCCAGTGATGTTCTTCATTTTCATTGATTTCTTTGAAATTATTTTGTGTAAATAAAGCCTGAGTTAACTAGAATTTTTAACTGAAGATCACAAGTTCTGACATTTCCATTATCAGCATTCTAAAGGAAATTTAGAACATAATTGAAAATCTTAATAACAGCATTACTCATACAATTTTTAGTTTATATTTTGAATATATTGACTAGTACTAGATGCTTCCCAGGAAACAGAATTTCTAAAAATGTTGTTTGATCTGTAAATATTCTATGATTTATTTGAAAATATTATATTTTTAAGGTAAACATTTTTTCCATAGATAAAAATGATATAACACTCAAATCTTGGCTGTAACTGTCTTAAATATTGCATACAATTATTTTCATGTATCTGCATATAAACAGTTTTTATAAATAAATAAATATAATAGACTTTCATTCTCAAAATGAAAAAAAAATAATTATTCTTTTGCAATACTCCCACTCAGGGTTTTGGTTTTTTTTCAATTAACACTTTCTAACACAGCAACTATTTTCTTTTACCTTGTATTTTATTTCACAGGCATTGTTTCACCAAAAAGAGTCCATATGAAACAAAATCCTGGCTACCTCTAAAATGTGAATCCACAAATTAATAGTTAAAAAAAAATTTCCACAGACATATATTGTTGCCAGTGATTATGCATTTGGAAATTTTAGAGACATTTTTGTTACATATTTCATCAACAGTTACAGGCAAAAGTTTAATTTGGTAATTTAACTAAAAATCCTCAGCAATAGTTCAGCATATTAAGAAGTCTTAATAGGTGACCCTTAAACTAGTTTCACAGTTCTGTGATTCTAAATTTTATGTGTTGTTACATGCAGATAATGATGCCCCAGAGCAGATTTATTAAATGTGTGTTTTCATTGTTGGGGCTCTTTTCTTTCTACTCATCATTTTTAAATGATAGAGAGATGGGTGTTATACTGATTTGTATTTTAGCATCATGAAAAGGGTCTACTTAGAAAGATTCAGCAACCATGTTTCAGAGATTAATTTGCAAAGATACACATTACTTGAATATCTAAAAATAGTGTTGCCAAGCAACAAGCTAAAATATAAGAACGTTACTAGAAGAAACTAAAATACTTGTACAGTCTAACAATGTATGCAGATTACTTCTATCCTGTAAATCTAGAAGACTTTTCTGATGACATATTTTTAGTATGTAATTTTCAACTTACATTCATCATGGTACAGGTTCTTCAAAGATCTGTGTTTCTGAAATACTTGCCTTCCTGGCATGATTTGAAGACCTCCAAAAAATGTTTGAAACAATGCCAGTTGTGTTTAATTATTCATTATGGTACTGAACTGGTATTGGTATTCTGGGGGACTTGGGAGTAATATTGAGCAGTGCTTGTGGTGATGTTTCCAGATCTAGTTTGTTCTTTGAAGCTTATGCCTTTGTACACAGACCATTTCCTGAGGGACAGGGTGATATTGGCAGGCCAGCACAAAATGGTAATTGTGTCGAAACTGTACAGTGAATGACGAGGTGCTCTAGTGGGATAGAGGGAGACTAAAAGAAACTGCAGGGTCTAATTACAGTCTGAAGATCCACAAACTGTGAAGAGGAAGAAGCGTAGACTATGCATTTGGCATTGATTTGTGAGACATTATTAACTTTCCAGAAACACTTCAATGTTACAAAAGATAAAGCTAACAAGAGCTGCACCTTTCAGTTTTACAATCCTAGATAGTCTAACTGCTATTAAAAAAGTGTCACCTAAGAAGTCAGAGTCCATTATGCAAAGCAGAATAACCACTTTCATTCCTACATAGATTTATAGTAAAGTTGAAAACAGATTTCCAGTTCACATTATAAAAGTGTGTACTAGAAGAATTCCAACTCTTTTGAATTTTGCTTCCCCCACAGAGAATTTCAGCGGTGATAATTTAACCCTGATGAAGCAATTTTCAGCAAAACAAACTTTCTAATAGAAAAAGTCAACTTAAATTGTAGCAGTGTACAAACCATACACAATAGATTACTGATAGTCTTTACATCAGCTTCCTCAAAATTGAGAGAAGTATGTACAATTGTTAATGACATAGGAAAACAAATAACCTTAATGCAATGTACTACTCTTTTTGTTTTCTCAGGGAGCAGAAGTCACTAGTGCATTAGTAGTCTTTTATTATGGACAAATCATTTGTGGAAGTAGGAAAAGAAATTGAAGGACCAAAGAAGGCAGGACACATAATGTCACATCATAGGTGAGATCATGGGGTAGGACAGATACAGAGACGCCAGGTAGAACAAAAGCAGGGTGGCATTGTCACAGAAGAACCCTGGAGGATGAGTGACACTATCATGGGGTACTGTGTGGGCATCGGTGGAGCAGCCTGTATCAGCCAGCAGGACAGCAGTGTGAATGTGGGGGCAGTCCCTGATTCTCAATCTCCTTTAGAGGAGGAACCCTCCATAGCAGCTTAACAATGTACTGTAGTTATGACTAGAGTGATCATCTAAACATCGTACTATGTTTCTTTTCTTCTTTTATAATTATTTCCATTGCTTAGAATTTATAAAGATTTAGCTTGGTAGCTGTTTTTCTTTCCAAAGTTCTTTAGGTCTCTAGTGGTGTCCTTCCATTCTTTTCTCACACACCGAAAAAGTAACTAGGTACTAATATCCTACATGGTATCAGGAATCTATCAACATAACATCTTGGCTCATGCTGACAGTTTGCACAATGACTCCCTACCAGGGTGTTGAACATTCTCATCTACTAACATAACCTGCCACACCACCCTGCTAGCACATCCAGTATAGAAATATATTTGTCAGAAGACAAGTCTTCTATATTTTTTTCTGTTGTCAAGAATAAAAAAATACTGTCTTTTATATATGTCTTTACGAGTTTAGTTTGGGAGTATATCAACGTCTGTATATAAATAACTATAACTTTTATTTACTTCCTGTAATACCAACTCATCTGGAATTATTTTTCTATTCATTTTCTGGCAGTGTATATACTAGTAAATTAACCAGTGCCTGGGAACACTCAGAAGATGGGACACACTCATCTGTGAAATTAACAGAATAGTTGCTTGTATAGTTTACATCTGTACCCACTTGTACTTTCCCAAGGAATTCCCGGACATGGTTTGGGAGTTAACATAATGAAGATCTTTCCCAGTAGTAGAGTACATGAGCTTAATAGTGCAAAACCACACTTTTCTGTGTCTGCTGGCCTTATTTCCAACCACAGATATAGCATATGATTCCCGTAAAGTTAGTTTCATCTCTTTTGTTAAATAAGGTGACTATAGCCCCACTTTCAGTCAAGTGAGTGCCTTTCCCAGATTATTCCCATCTTGGGATTTAACAAGGGTGAATTTGACCTGCAGAACTGTGAGAGAAGACCAACATGCGGTGAACTCCCACAAATACACAATCTCATGCTATTAAACATGCTATTTCCCAGATTTCCAAACAACAGAAAATGCAATATTCCCCATCAGGATTACCTGATAGTGAAAGCAAATATAATGTGATTTTTGCAATGTATATCAGATGAAAAAAAAAAAAAGCAAGACGGACAAAATAATAAAATATTCATAAGTAATTTCCTTAAGCTTAAATACCTTCTTATTCAGAAATCTTCTTTGAATTCCCATGTGAGATTCTTCAATTTTATCAATTCTGTTTTTTAACAATTGCTCAGACTTATTTTCTTCCTGGGCCTTTTTTCATTCCTTCTTGAGGAAAGGAGTTAACTAATTTTCTTAGGCTTTAACCATCACACTGTCAGGCTCAATCTGTTCAGCCTGTTTATTGACAGTCTTTAACAGCTATCTCATCAAATATTATGTTCAGACACTAATTTGTCTCATCTTAAAGCAAGGTATAGCTTACTGAATGCATGAAAACATATAATTATGGACTTCATGTATCTAGTAATAAAATCAGAATACCTAATCTGTAAGTAGATATTACTTCAGTTTTGTATATATCGTGTCAATAACTGGTAAAAATTCAATGACAAATTAATGGCATCAGTGCATAGTTGATTAGAAACAATTAATTTGCCAGTCTTCCCCACCATTCTACCCCTATCTTGCTCATTCTACCAATTCAAATTATTGGCTCTATTCACTGAAAACCACTTTTTTTTATAGCTCAGAACTGCATCCTTTCCAGTATTCTGGTTAAAAGTTAAAATAAGAGTCTATAAATGTTCACAGATCTGCTTCAGGGACAATCAAGGCAATGGAAATTATCTAGTAACTTTTGATGTGTCTAAATAAAAAAATATGTTCTTCTAAACTTAATCATAAACCAACAATTTTTTGAAAATTACCAAAACTAAAGGATAAAAGTTGACTTTCTGGAATACATTTCTGAATTACGTGGAATTACAGATCATTTGTTGGTTAGTTTGTTGATTTTTTGCTTTGAGTTCATTGTTTTTTTTTTCATTCACCACTGATGTTTTGTGTTCTTAGACTTCAACACCCTGGTACTTAATAGATGTTGGCTGTTTTGGAACTACTTGCTTCTTGATACTGAAAGTCATATTACCTATAGAGGAATCAACAGCTGTTAAAACACTCTTAACATTTAAAAGTCAGTAACACACCCTTAGCTGAGGAGGTTTCGATTGTGAATTCACAGAGCTGGTTGGTATGTACCTGATGGACTTGCATGGACATGCAAACAGTCTTGACCTTTTTTTTTCCCTGCCACAATCTTTTTTTTCCCCATCTTTGTTTGCCAAAGTATTTTTTTCTATTTTAAACATTGCATGTATTATAGTAACCAGTATTATGAAAGGAAGAGGGAAAAAGAAAAACAAAAAACCCACCATTTTGAAATTTGCCAGTTTGGCACTGCTATGGAAAAATGTTAAAGAAAAAATTTCCATGGAAAACAAGAATTTTCACTTAGATTATGATGAGTACAAGGATGCTTTTGCAGAGTTTTCTCCATCACCTTCCATCAACCACCTGAATCTAGACTCAGGAGTTGCTGTAAGATTTTTACTTTAGCAATAAAAACATTAACAGAAGAGTTCTCTTGATTTAAGAACTTATTTTTTTAAAAAAAATCCTATTTATAGAAATGGGATTTCTATTTCCATTTCCTTGGATATTTTCCTAGTCAGTTCATTCTGAATCCTAAACAGCCTGGAGCAGATGTCTGTCTAACACAAGAATACTTTCCCAGATTGTGACCAATCATATGGTGGCACTCAGTGTATTCTACCCCTCATTTATTAATAGAACTGTTACAAATACTGATACAAATCCACAGGGAGACAAAACAATGGTAGCCTGCTGACCCATTTTATCTACGATCGATGAGCTGCTTGCCATTAGCACTGAAGAGACCATCTCAAATATTCTCAGTAAATCTTTAAAGGAATAGCTCATAGAGGAACACTTGAAAAAGTCTTAATCTTGGAAATTCAAGAATTCCATTGCAAAATTTGCATCTTTATCAGATAATTCCTTAAATACTCCAGAAATGGCAATTTCCAAAAGTAGGATATGTTAATCAAACAATTGAATAGTATGGAAATTGACTATGACTTCTAATTTACATCGTTTTCTCTGATTGAAAGGAAACAGTTTCATTTAGAAAAGACAGACACTTTTGAAATACTTGGATAATATTTCTGTTTTCTGTGGGATTATTTCTGAATAAATTCAGGCATTTGGGTTGCAGAAACAGACAAAATAATTTTACAGATTGGCACTGACTGATCATTGAAAATATCTGCCTCATATGTTGACTATAACAAAAGGGTATGAAAACCAAAATTATCAGTACTGCATTTCTCATTAAATATACTGCAATCCACACAAATGAATTAGGGAATATCAAAAGAGTTAGAATTAGCTAAAGAAAACTATATCATCAATAATGAAAAGCTAAAAAACAGTCATTTTTTCGTTAACACATCTTCATTAGAAAATAAACCTCTGCTATTTCAACACTCATTTATAATTAAATAATAAGCCTCTTTTGTGGGATTTGAAGTCACCCGAGCCACAGTTAAAAATCTGGCTTTACTGAAGACTAATCCACATTTCTGTTACCAATGCACTTTCTTCCTGAGCTATGTCTTAGTCACTCATGGAAAATTTACTTTTTGCTAAACATGGTTACATGGCAGTATGTGAGGCCAAGATGTTAAACCACAACATCTTTGTGTTTCCCAAAAGAGCCATGTAATCTAATTAGAAGCAATCCTATAATTACTTTTTCAATAACTCAGACCTTTTCCAGCTGCTTTTCACAAAAGCTTGCAAAATGACCTCCCTTTCAACAGATTCTTCACAGTTAACAGCATACCAGAAGATGCGTGTTTGTTGTCAGCCATCAGAATAAATGCAAGTGAGGAGCTGCTACTCTGGAGAAGAAAATTACAATGAATTTCTGCCAGCCCTGGAAGGCTGATGGTAGTGGATGAATGTGGGTTCCCCATATCCTTTATATACTGACTAAAACTGTAAAGAAGTCATTCTCACAGCAGGGATTTTACAGCCTTATCAGCAGGTTTGTGGCCAAACTGTAAATTTATTCCCTGACCTCCTTACACAGTTTCTCCCCCTACTAGTCCTGTACTTTCTTCTTCCCATAATAATGGTCCACAGTTTACAAACATTACTGTCAAATAGGCTATTGTTTCCCAATCTGCTCTGCATGTCAGTATGAGGCTGTGCTGGCCCAATCTCCTACTGTTATACACTGATTTACATTTAAAAGGAATAAGCTTCATTTTGAGTTCATTTGAGTGCAAAGTCCAGAGCAAATTTAAGAACTGCAAATCTGCTCAGATATGAAAATGTCAAATCCACTGAATTTTACATCAGTCAAGAACTCGTCAAGTATTTTGTGCCAAAGTTAACAGAAGTTCCCTAAATCACATTAATCCATTCTTGTAACTTAATATAGGTAATTTATAATAAATGTAATTCTGGATGTGTTTTTGGTTGATATATTCTCGAACATTTACATAGTTTTCACTTTTTCCCTCAGTGTAAATATTGGCTTAAGTTTGTGGGAGAGTAATTTAGATCTGAGTGATTCTGTGCCCCGAAGTTATTTTTTTACATAGTTCATTTAATCTAGTTTAATGTTCTAACATAACCTAGTTCAGGTGCCCCTAGCTATTTTATTCATTTTTAAACTTCCCAAGAAGGCAGCAGCAGAACATACCAAAGATGACAGCAATTGCTTGTATTTCTCAATACTGCTTAGATTATGTCACTTAGTTTGCAGGAAACAAAGGGTCCCATTATTTTCCCATTAGTGTTTGCCTCTTTCATCTTCTTTCTGGTGTTCTCTTCTGTCTCTTTCAAAATATGTAGGATAGTTCTTAAAATAACCTTAAGAACTAGGATGGAATTTGGGGAAAACAAGAATTTAAAGGAATTTACAAAGGAATTAATGCAGACACATTTTCCCTGGCCAGCTCATATCTTCATCCAGTATCACTTTCATAATTCTCTATTACCCTTCTTCCCTTCCTTGCTGTCATCTTCTATGTGTTGTAAGAATGACTTCTGAGAAACTTTTCTCATCACTAATTCATTATGGTTGTCTTTAATAGGCAGTACATCCACTGCTCTTATAGCCATGACTTCTGGTTTCTACATTTTATTTCTCTGTGTACTTTACATATCTCACCATGTCATTTAAATACGGTTTACTTGAATAATCCTCTTAAAATTAAATGGTCTGAGTATACTTTGGTTTATTAACTTCTTCTGTCCAGATTAACTGTTGAAGTAAATGAAAGCTTAAACAGCTGGATATTTGCAGGTCTGTTCTTAGTTGTTGCTGGAATGTTTCCTCATCTTTTCTAAATTATGAATGTTTTGTCCAAAATATATCAGATCCTTGAAGGAAGACAGAGTGCCTAAAGCAGAATTTTTACTGAAGTTCCAGCAATAGAACTACTCAGTCAAGCTAAGTTTATTGTTCCTTTTTTAGCTTTACTCTCTTGAAACACAGTTGATTCAAAAAGGGAGTCTGTATGTATCAATATTTTAGAAAGTTTATGTCTTCATGATAAGTATCTAATCCAGAAAGGCATGTCTGAATCCAAGAGACAGCAGAAATCAAACCACAGTTTGGTTCTCAGAGGAAGTCTTTCCCAAAGAGCTTTTAAGTGATCATCTCAATGTGATCCTTCAGCTGAGCTGTAAAACACACTAAAACTGATTTTTTCTTGACCCCCCCTCTAGCAGGCAGGAATATAGTTTTATTTAAACCCTCCAGTCTCATTCAAGTCTCTCTTAACTTAGGTTGCAAATTGCCTAATGTATAGACTTTTAGGTCTGGGCTGGGGACCAAACTGTTCAGTTCTCTTAGGACTTAGATAATTCTGGGTGTGCACACAAGCAGAACTGACGGATCTATAATACATTCATGTCAAAACTGAAGAATCTTCAATGTTAGTTGTTAAATGGAATCCAGAAAATGGAAGGAGATATTTCCAAGCCTGAAATATGAGATTTTATTTTTTTATTTTTTAATTTAACCAAAGTCAAAATGTAATTACCAAAGTCAGTCTTTGTGTGGAGTTCATCCTCCCAGACTGACAAATTGCAGTGTGCTTTTAGCTGTCTTTCCTGATCACAGCCCAATGCATGTAATTTTAATTTCAAACCCTGTGTAGGCATCTAAATAATATGAATGTCTAAACACAGGGCAAACCAAACCAAAACAACACAAAGCAAAACAACAGAGCAGTATTTCTAGATACGAATAGTAATAAACTCTTTGAACTTTGAACACTTACCTGTTGAGAGTCTGTTTTTTACTGAGCTTTGTATTCTGATATATATTATATATATATATATATTAGATTTTATCCTCACCAGTTAGAGAAATCACACATTCTGTGTTGTATCATTCATTTAATTTTTTGGAAGTTGCAATTAAAATGTCATTTCAACAAAAAATTAGGAATTTTATCCTATTCGGGATGACTCACCTGCCACACAATGTAAGTAGAGTAGTAAAATAAATTAGCTATATTTACTTTTTTAAAGCTAAGCTTTTGTGCTGGAAGGGCTCTGATTTGCTCACAGAGTGAGTCCATGTATAAACAAAATATTAACATCCCTTAGCTAATAATTAAGAAGGAATTGACATTTTACTTCAGCTCTGCATGACTAGCCATCTTGTCCTAGTGTCCAGCTTCAATACCCAGTGAAGCCACTTCACAGGTAAAACACCTGAAGACATTCAGTTACCTAAGAGGTATGTCTCATTTGATGTTAGTTTGGCATCCTTGAAACACAGCTCCATTAGCACATAGGCTCTTCATCTTTGAAGCAAACACTTAGCACTTGCCAGGAAACTTGACTGTGTTTTGACCTTAGTTTAGGCTTTAAGCCAGAACAATGTGCACCGAAGTTTGTTATTACATAAAAGTAGCATTCAGCTGAAAGTGATTGAAAGAAATAAGGTAAATTATTTAAGAAAAATTAAAAAAAAATTTCTTCTCATCCCAATGGAATAAATGTCATAGTAACTCTGCTTGTAGACCAAAACTATTTTTAAGCAGTATTTAAAGGGAGATAATTTGGATTTTGTCCTATGTTCTGATCATTAATGATGTCTTACACAAGATACTAATTTTTCTGTCATATTTCTGTGATAATAATTATTTACAGTCTTGTCTATCAAAGTTGATCTGTTGTTTCTGTCAGAACAAAAAAAATATGTCATCTAAAGGGTGTTTGAAATAATTAGTGTACCAGAATGCAGTGCTGTGTTTATTACAAGAGGTCAAGTTTGCACAAGGATTGCGCAAAACAGTTACACATAAAGAAAAAGACTAAACTGTGTTGTGAGTGGTAAGACCAAATACTCTACCTGAAAAAAAAAAATAAACACCCCAATGTTTAATTAATCCTCTTTGCTTTTATTACTTTCACAGTTGATATATTTTAGAGATAGACAGGAAAACTAATTATTGGAAGATTCTCAAAAAGGAAAAGGGAAATAGTTGTACACATTGATTGGTCTTTAGCATACCTTCAAGAAAGGTATGCTTAGCTTCTCAAGGGTATTTAGGCACTCTGCCCCCTTAAAATCAGTGGCATATCTCGGCCCTAAAAACAAGCACAGAACCACCAAAGGACTCATCATACTTTGCCTTGTGCTAAATCATTCGATAGAGCCAAAACACACACATTTTTGACTACTGCCCAAGCATCATGAGGATCCCAGCACAATCTACTGGTAAAGGAAGACAAGGGCCATGGGATTGTCCTTCTCTCTTATTGTGGGGGAGAATGAACTTCGGCAACTCCACGGGAATTATAAAGCGAAGACCTTTATTACCAGTACATCCCTTGGTTATATAGAGCAAGCTTCACTGGTCACACACACAAACAACAATGATACATGCAATAGACCACACACTGTTCACATACCTAGATCTACTACATGACTGGCTGCTATCTAACTCACCCAGTATCCCCCACATCCTGTTTTTCTCTACTTTGTTCTGCTTTATCTTCTTGCTTCATTGCCTTTTCTTCAACACTGTTATTCCTTCAAGCTGTTTCCATGGTTCAAGGACAGTTGATGATAACAGTGTCCATTTTCTTCCAGCCAAAAATCCCACATCTTCTCAGCATCCTTACAGCTTTCTCAGATTTCTTTCCTATAGCATGACCATCCACTGGCTTCCCATTAACTATGTTGGCTGATTTGTCCTTAAACTAGCCTTCAGCATCCCTCCCCATGAGCTAAATAGTGTAGAGAGTGTGTGGGTCATCATCATTGTGAGGTCTTAAACATGCTAATGAGGTTGCTTTTAAATGATCGCACAAGACTGTTACACTTTTGCAGATGGTAATCTCAGTTTATGTATTGCTGCTATGTCTTTACCGGTGGGTATATCATTACCTAGGAAGAGATCTCAATTGAAACAGTCAGAAAATGCTTCCTTGTACTAATTCAATTAATTCTTTTTTAACTTTTTTTTTTCTTTCCTTATTCATCACTACTGCCAATATAATTTCTTAGGAATATTCTAAAATGTCTCTGTGTCTAAAAGAGGGTGGTGGATTAACACTGGCCTGCATCTAAGAACCACCAGGAGACCGAAAGTGGGAAAAACTCATGGGTCAGCATAAGGACACTTTAATAAGTGAAAGAAAGAGGAAAAAATACCAAACAATCAAACAGTTAATGCAAAGACACTCACCACCTCTCATCAGCAGACCAAATCCCAGCCAGTCTCCAAGCAACAGCGACTCTGGAAAAAGTGTACCACCCCTTCCGAGTTTATTGCTGTGTATGACATTATAGAGAACTGAGTATCCCTTTGGACAACTGGGATCAGTTGTCCCAGCTGTGTACCCTCCTAAACTCTTGCCCATCTGTAGTTTACCTATTAGAGGGACAAAGTGTGAATGAGAGAAGATGTTGATACTGTGGAAGCACTGTTAATCTGTAACTAAAATAGGCTTTGTTGAATTCGCGTGAATCTAATGGCTCCCCTTGACTTGGCCAATGACTTCTATTTCCAGAAAAGCTAGGGAATTCTTTGGTTGATTTTTCTTATACGTAATTTGATATTACATATGAAGCATTTAATACTAGAGTGGACAAAATAATGTAAACATACATTCATGCATTACTCTACTGATATCAGTAGCAGCCTTTTGTCCTAATGATACATCTAAATTTCCACTTTCTGAAGTTTTTTTCTTTGTTTTTCAGGCAGGAATAGAAGAAACTGGGGCAGTGTTTCGAACAAAGTTTCAGTGCTAGGTATAATTTATGGTGCAATAAAGGAGTAATACATTGTTTGAAATTCTTGTACCTGGTAGAATCATTGCAATTATAATTATTATAATGAAGATATACTAAATTTAAATGAGCCATCTAGAATTTTTATGAATTCTTTACATTAACAACTTTCTTATGACAAATTGTATGTAAAGCTCTGCATAAGAGTATCGTATCAACTTAAATATCAAGTAGGACTTTGAAACACTTCAAAGTTGCCTTGAAAGATTAAATAATTAGAACTGTTATTTACAGGAATAAAAACACTCAGGTGCAAATGAAAGTTGTGAACATAATATATTATTTGATCAAAACCATTTCAAATACAACCTAATAAAGGAATTTTGAAAAATACTGTTTCAGACACATATCTGTATGACAGTAGTAAAAACCTAAAAGACAACTAAGAGCTTTAAAATCTAGGCCTTAAAAAACATTATTGTATTTCGTCTGAGTCTTCAGCATTTTCAGTTATGAACTTCCGCATACAAAACAAAGTAAAAAAAAACCCCTTTATCTGAATTATTTGACAGCCTGTATTATTTAAATAATATTTCTTCAATAGTCATGTTTTTTTAAATGTATTTTTATTTTGTAAAACTTGTTTTAAGCAAATATTGTTTGATGCATTGTAAAAAAAAAAATAAATCTAGGGCAACAAAACTTACATTTGCATTTGTAACCTTAAGCAAGTTTTTTGTACTTATCCAATTGTAACAAAACTGCATTTTAACCAAAATGACAAAACCAGCAATATCCCTAAACTGCAGAATAATGACAAACACTGTTATTTTAACAACTTCTTTTTGTAATCCAAACATAGAATACAAATATAGCATGTCACATAGCAGTAATACATACTGACATTGTTAATGCATTGAAGAATTTCAATAACAAGTTATTTATATTTGGAAATTGGCCTTTCAGTATAAACCTGCTGAATAAGCCTAAACTATTTTGTTTTCTGTAGGAATATACTCACACATGTTGGCATGATGATATTGCACCAGCCTGTCAATGCAAGTATAAATAAAGATATTATTCAGCTAGAAGAAGATGTTGTAAATGTAAAACATCCTCCCATATAATAAATTTTAGGCCGGAGGTAGCAGAAACAGAGGAAGGAGGAATAAAACAGTATTCAGAGTCTCATAATTAGGTCATGCAACCTTTTGGTAGCTAGCAGAAAACACCATTTTAGCCACTATAATTTATTTGATTTAAGAGCTACACACAGTCTGAAGCCTGCAGCATTGTCAGGCAAAGGCCATTGGAGAGACTTTGCTCTTTATTCTTTTGTACACAGCACAACTGTATAGCCCAGCTCCAGAGAAGGCTGACCAAGACAACTGTAAGTAACACTGCTTGTCTTTTCCAGACAGGAAACATTTCTGTCATGTAATATAGTCACCTTCACAGAGACTGTTTATCTGAGGGCTGCTTCTTAGCCTGTCCTGTAGCCTATAATAGTGCCAGGGCTTTGTATGCCATCCTGGTGTGCCTCTCTGTTGCTCAGCATAGCCTTTCATGCAAGCATTTACTAGAGTAGACTGGGTCAAGCACACAGAACTGAATTGCATCTTGGTTCAATACATGATCATACAGGCCCCTTCAAATTGCTTCAGCCTTTTCAAGGAGCATGAAGAATGGAAAATAAAAAGGAGATTCACATTTCAAATAATGTAATATATTAAAAAGATAGTTTTAATTTCATAATTGCTATAGTGATATCTATTTACAATGATGGGAAAGAACAAGACTTTGGAATGCCAAAAACATCATGTGAGGATAAGAGAAAGGATCAAATTTAGGTCTTCTGACTATTGTCACTATCTTAGTAATACTCTGTTAGTAAATTTACATCTAGCATATCAGCCTGATGGAGAAGACTTTAGTTTTGTTATTCACTGGGAGCAATTTATTTTTAGAAGAACCTGAATGAAAACAATGATTTGGCATAGGACTGAGAGCAGTTTTTTCATGCAATATATGAGCATAGCAGAAAGGACAAAAATGAGAATGGAGAAAGAAAGTTTCCAGGATGGCATCTTAGTAACAAACAGATTTGAAAGTAAAAAGTATATGACATTACTTATAAGGTGGGGTTTTTTTAATGGACATTATTAACCAATTCCTTTTTCCCTCTGAATTGATGTGTTAACACATGATAGATGACTGCACAAAAAATGAGTCTTTTAGTTGATTCTTACTTGGTCCTATCCAGAATCTTTGTGTGCACCATCAACAGAAAACCTGAACTCTGCTGGAGAGTTATCACAGTTATCAGTACCACATATTGGAGACAGAATGCCAAAAATTGCACATTAATTGTCTATTGCGGGAGAACATGTCAGACAATCACACACAGACCAGTATGATCAGGTGAATGCCACTTTATTAGCTACAGGGTGCGGTTTATATAATCATCTCCTCTATGTTTATGCTACTTG
>JANHFX010000504.1:3756-24699 GCA_027560015.1 Chloroceryle amazona | reverse complement strand
ATGAACTATATATGTATATATATATAGTTTACCTTAAGGTTGGATGAAATGATCCTCGAAGTCCCTCCCAACCTAGTGTTCTGATTTTATGATTCTATGAAATTAAGGGTTAACAGGAGAAAAAGCAGAAACTGAGAATAGATCTCTTGGAATGTAACGTAGACCACGAAGAGCATTTATTTTATAATCTCAAAGGACTGATTGGTTTTTAAAAGAATTTAAGGATTATGACTCTGCCTGCATTTCTGAGGACAAGAGTTGAAAAATACTGCGTGACATCTCTCCAGTTTCCTAAAAGGTTATCGGGGGTATAAAACCCCCCAAAATAGCAGTTTAACCCTCATTACATTTGGCAGTGATCTGGACACAAATGTTTTGGATTTTGGACACCTCTACAGATAAGGAGAGCTTGGAAGAAAAGTGGAAAAGATGTTTACAGAAAATTAGGTCACAGCATCACAATATATTTTTCTTCCTGGAAACAGATGCATACATATCTTTAGAACATTTTAAAATAAAGGACAGTAGCAATCAGTAAGGTAGCACAGATGTAGCTGAAATTGGCTTGTGGGTTTTATGGAAGCTCTTTCAGACTTGTTGAGTTTTTCTATTCAGTAAATGTGAAGTTTCCAGCAGGATTGTTTCAAAACATCTGCAGCACTTGAGAGAATCTTCTCTGTGTACACACAAATCCTTTAACAAAACAGCCAGAAAATACAACTTGCTGGATTGTGGCAGATAGATAACTGACCAGAAGGAAACTTTAAAGTTGATTCACCTGCAAAGAGAAACATGGCTTCACAAATATATGAACTAGTGCAATTTATCCTAACAAAGTCTATATTTCCCAGTTTTCTTCTATGTAAAACAGGAGCATTTATTAGTAAGCAGGATTCACAGCTGTTCTAAGATGTACATATATATATTTTGCTCTGAAGATGTACCTTTTAATCCATCATTAACTAGCCAGCCTGGGCTGCAGTGCCCATCGGGTTGTACCTCAGAGGCATGCCAACTCCTGTCTGAAGTGATGCGTTCTGCCTCACCAACAAGATGGCATTAATTAGCAAATATTTTGTGAATCATGTGAGCAGCAGTTGCTCCCAAATGCCTTTCATTATCTTGTTTTAATGGTTTTTTACTGACAAACAGAAAAGTCTAATGGCCTAGAATTGAGCAAGGGCTTATTCTTCGCAAATGAGCAAAGAGTTTGCTCTTGGCTGTTGTGCATGAGACCATGAGTGCCTCTATGGAGAGTCAGCTTCAGGAGGAGCTTGAATTCATCTGTGGGTATTTCCTCATCAGTCATGAGCTCTGGGCAATCAGAGGCATTGGCTAACCCCTCTCTCCAGTCAGCTGCAAATTCAGGAAAACTCAAGCATTGCCATCTGTGCAAGGTGAGATCTCAGCACATTTCACCCAGCTCCCTTCCCATGAGGAAGCCACAACCTGAGCACTCTGGGTGTGCAAAAGTACCATGAGCTCCTCCACCTTTCTTCTCATAACCCAGAGACAGGGTGAGGCTTTGAGCTTGTTTCACACACTCCAATGGGAGCAGCCCTTTCAGTAAGCTATGATGGGTCACAGAGATGACAGTATTTGGTGGTTTATATACTTCTACATAGCATCTAATGCTGAAAATGCCCACCAGCAAGACAAAGATCCAAGCTCAAAGCTCCCAGATGTTAAAAACCAAATCTCTGTGTCATTGTGTTTGGAACTAAAAGGTGACACATTTTAAAAAAAAAAAAGAGAGAGAGAGAAATAAAACCCCCCAAAAGACAATCGAGGCAGAGTGCAGTTGCTCACCACCTGCTGACCGATGACTGAGCAGGGATCCTCCCCTCAGCCAACTCCTCTTTATATACCGAGTGGGACATCCTATGGTATGGATATCTCTTTGGCTAGTTCAGACTATCCATCCTGGCCGTGGTCTCCCCAGCTTCTTGTGCACCTCTTTGCTGGTAGATCATGGGAAACTGAAAAGTCCTTGACTTGGGATAAGCAGTATATAGCAACAACAGAAACATCAGTGTGTTATCAACAGCCATGTACCAGCTACTAGGAGGAAAATTAGCCCTATCTTAGCAGAAGCCAGGACAGAAACACATTCCCACAATTTATTCTAAAGGCCAAAATTTGTATGAAATTAGATAAAAATAAAAATCATCAGTTTAAAAGATTATAATGACTGCAATTATCTGAATGAGGTGTTGTGTATAATCATTATTCATGTGACAGAATAGCACTGATCTATTTATATACATTGTGCATATATATGACATACACAGACTTGAAAAGGACATTTTTCTTATGACTATATTATTCATTATTTTTCCTCTGTTCTTCTGAAGCATCTGGTACTGGATTCTGTGAAAGTCCTTACTGGAACCAGCCAGATCTTTGGTTTGAATTTCTATATCAAACCCCAATTTCTCGCTGCACAGAAGAGTGTGTAGGACTGTATAATGAAAGTCTAATAGGAGAGTTATGCCTAACACGAAAAGAAATCTACCTGGTGAATTTTCTTGGAAAATGGTAGAAGTAAAACATAAATAGCACTTTTTAATAGAAAATGCTGAAACAAGTCTGTGCTGTTGCCTTGGAGCCAGCATTCTGCACTGCACAGCAAGAATTCCCTTGTCTATAACGGGTAAATGGAGCAGCAAAGCAAGACCAGCTCCTTTAAACTCTTTGTCAGTGATGCCATTGTCTAATTAGCCTTTGACTGTTGCTGGGAAATACGGATCATTGCAAATTAAGCTACTACCCTTCAGGATCAAAATGGACAGTTTGTTGTAACACTGAACCCACTGGTCAATGGCGTTAGCTATTGATAATCTTGCCAGCTGTAGTGTAACTGACTGGCTCACAGTTAAACTTCTGTGGAGGAAGCATTTGGGAGAAATTTGCTAATTTGAAGCTGAGATTGATGTCATGGTTTTTGTGACATCATATTTCATATTTCCATGATAGCATGGAAATATTCATCGTAAAATATGGACTTGGCTTTAAGCTGCAAGGGAGTTCAGGACTTGTGGGATTTGCATTGTTGGCTCTTTTAATTACACAAAATATTTCCCACATGTAAGTACCTTTTTAATGACTTGCAACACCAGTTCTGAGCAGAGCTACATTAAATACAGCATAAGTTTAAATACATGTAAGCTTATTATACATTTGCAAGATAACGTTCCCATCATGGTTAAGTGCATTTGTGTGGGTAACAACTATTCAAGGGGCGAAAAAAAAGTTTGCATTTGGGTGGATAATTTATACTCTTTATTTTTTAAACTTTTGGTCTGCAAAGTTTAATTATAAGTGACTATCTATAATGGTGACTTTTCTGCTCCAAAGAATTCTAATGCTACAAGGCCTTTATAACTGCGGGGCGCACAGAGATCACAGATGCTGGTGCACCAGCATGCCTGAAGCCCACAAGTTCAGTGATGTATATTGAGTTCTTGCTGGGCTGAAAGAGTCTTAACAATACTAATTTTAACCTGAACACAGGTAAAGAGGATCATTATACTGCTATGCATGGGAAATAACTCCTATTCATCCTGGCCTCAGGCTAATTTAGGACGTTGCTTTTGATTCAGCAACACGCAATGCCACATTTAAATTACCATCACAAATTGGTTGTTCATTTTCACAGCAATCTTAAACTCAGTCACACAAACATGTGCTCTATTAGTTGCCTATTCACAGATATGACAAACAGATATTGTTCAACCTTCCTCTGCTCACACTGTGCTTTGAGGACAGTTCCTTAGTCGCTACAATGAAAGCTTCATACACTCAGTATTCACATCAAAAATCTGTACAAATAGTGAACAAACATTGTGTTAAAATACTTTGAAATATGTTCTCTGACTGAATTTCCTTCTTATTTTCTGTAATGAACCACCACTTTGCAGGAGAAAAGCTCCTGGTGCAGCAGAAGTCCTGACACACAGGGTTACTCTGTGGGAGGTGTAAAATTGGGCTCATTTCTTACTGCTAAACAGCTAAGTCAGGTGCCTAAGTCAGAAAGCCAGATGTCCTCAGTACTACAGTGTCATAAGAGTGAGGCATCTCCCCTACAGGATGATTTGAGCTCCTCTCTGGTGATGCCACTCTCCTTTCTCTCTCTCCTTTGACTAGAAGGCAACCTGAGTAAGTCTGTGGTCCCAGGTTGGGCACCTGAGCTGCATACAGGTGGGTGCAACGAAGCAGAGTTCCACCCCAACCAAGTAATTTGGAGCTGTGTTAGCAATTGTAAATCATCAGTGGTACCCAGTGAATTTGGGGCCAGACACACACTAAAGAAGACAGTTCCTCACCTGAAAAGCCAGTAACAAAGGTGTTTAGAGCAGGCCATTTTAAAGAGATGATATAGTAAGCTTTTGCAGACTTTAAGTGGCTCAGAGAATGTGTAAGTTATGGTTTTATGAGGTATGGAATAGGCCACGGACAAGGGGCTGCAGAGAAAAGCTATTCACCTCAGCAAGGAGTCACCACTAAACACCACCAACACTGAGTACAAAATTGAGGTTAAAAGTTGCATCTATTCTGTCTTGAGAGAAGGTTAAGATTTCCTAGTTTCTGTATTTACAAGGTAATTTTACAGAGTGTTTAGTATACTGCCACAGTTATATTGGTGATCAGATAAAAGGGCTTTGCCCTGGAGCAGTGCTCTTTTGGCCTTGCGCTCAAGCTCAGGCTGAAGTTTTTCCTTGCAGGTAAAAGAAAATCTTGTTACTTCACGCTTAAAATCCAATGCCTGGACAAAGTTTATACCTGACATGTTGGCCTATGCTTTAAGAAATGAAAATGTATATGAATTGTACTACTAAGGCTGTTCTCTTTCTGCTAAATTACGCTGCAGGTGCATTCTCTGATGCAGTATTTATTTGTTTGCCCATTGTTTATGACAATGTGTTCAGAAAAGTTCTTTTAAATTTAGAGGCTTGAGTGTTTGAGAGGTTTGAGGAATTGTTTCCTCTAAATCTTGCCTCCCATTTGTCTATACTCAATGTGCTATATATTGGTACATCAGCTGCTTTCACAGACACAAGGAGTACAGAGAAATTTCCTCCAGCTAAGGTAGCATTACGAGCAAAAGATAAGATATAGAAATGGGCTCCTTCTACACTAGGAAGGGAGAGAATAGTAGTGTTATTTGAATAAAAAGCTTTTGGAGAAGATTTCTCAGCAGCTTCAGAAACTTTACACCAAACAAAGAGTGTTGCATGTGGCACATCCCTTCAGCCTGTCTAGGAATAGGGGTAACATGGGAAAGGTAGCTTAAAAGAGCAGACAACACTTCACCTTGCAGAATTATTACCCTAGTCCTTGAATCAGGGGAAGAATATCAAATACCATTTCAAAACCACACAAAGGCTCAAGTCTGAAGTCTGGTCCTTTCCAAATCAGTGTTTGAAGCACTTTCTGCCAAGTGCCTGCTGACCTTTATGAACTCTGAGAACCTTGGGCTAAGGTTGGTATTAAAGGCAGCTCAACTGACTGGCAGGAACATATTCATAGATCATACACTTTTAAGTGTTTCTCTTCTCATGCGTGCTGCCCACTGAAGGCCACACAATATTGATTTGCACTGCATAATTTTTGCACATCTGGAAACTGAAGCTACATTAAAATACCCTTGTGCACTGGCAGATTTTCCAAAAGCTCTCTCTTTCAATGCAGCCTGAGCAAGATAATTCCCCCTTGGGTTTTCTTGAAAATAGAGATTGTGAGTCATATTCCCTGTAAATGGTTCTAGGAGATAGAAGGAGATGAGAAGGATGATGCTTTTATCAGCTCTTTTAATTCAATCCAGTCCTTACTTTTCTGAATGGCATATTCCAGCTCCATATTCACAGCTGTCTGCTCCATCAAGCTCTTCATCTTTGCATAGTATGAACTTCTTGCACAATAATGAGCTTTTCCATCTGCTTTTCAAATACTTAATCATTCTTCACAGGGAATTCTCTGGAGCTTTCAAGCCACACACTTGTGGGATTTTTATACGGTTAATCCCATTTCCAATGGAAAACCAGTCTGCACGTGAGGCCAAGCAGCTCATTGTTACCAAGTAGTTGGCAAATGCTGGTAACCTATGACTGATATCCCAAAAGAACAAATGTCTCCCACTGCGTGATTTCAGATTCTCTGGGCAAAGCAGCAATAGATATGAGCACTTGATGAAAGTGTGTTTGGAGTTCAAGCTCATCAAACTGAATTCCCAATCAAATGTACCAGTTAAAATGCTGTCTTCTAAATAAAGCATGAAGTTCTGCAAAGGTGGTTTGGTAAGAGCTCTCCATTGGCTGGCAGAAACAGCAGGAAGGTTCCTGCTCCTGTAGCACAGAAACCCTAGGCACTCATGCTAGAGAGGTGATGGTCTACCAAAAGGACAGGGAAGGTTTGGGTCACTCAGACTTCCCCATAATGATTCAGCTGGTGTCAGAGGTTTCTGAGAATACCAGCAAACTGAATGAGAAATTGGAGGATGAGCTGGCAAATCTGATGGCATAAAAATAGCTGTCTAGTACCAGTTCTGGGAAGTCTGGAGGAAAAAAAATGATCCATGCTATTTTAAGGCATGGATATTTCATCTCCTGAAATTCAAGATGTTCCTCTCAAGACAGAAATAAGGTTCCTGTGAGTCAGGTATGAAGAACAAAGAGCTGGTGGAAAAACTCAGAGCAAGCACATTTTACAAGTTTTTTACAAATGTCAGTATATGAGCCTTCCATATTATTTTAAATTCAGGTTTCTTTTGAGACTTATGTTTCTGAAGGCCACAAACAAGAGTCTTAATTGTATCTTTGAATTTAGGCTATGTTGAAAGACCTACCCATTAAAACCATTTTTGATCTGAAACTATACACATTTGTTGTACTAATGTAAAAGAAAACAAACAAGCAGCAAGAACGCACATTACAAAACCCACAAAGTATTTCAGTTTTACTGTGCTTTAGTTTTGCTGGGTATGGTCTATGCCTTTGCCTTGGGTTGTTCTGACAAAATATTATTTGTTTTCAGATTTGGGCTCAAAGGACTGCTCCTGGGAGCCTGTGCTGAAGAAGACCACCAGCAAGTTCACAGATGACACTAAGCTGAGTAATGCTTGTCCAGAGGGACCTGGAACACCTCTCCTATGAGGACAGGCTGAGGGAGCTGGGGTTGTTCAGCCTGGAGAAGAGAAGGCTTCAGGAAGACCTAACAGTGACCTCCCAGTACCTGAAGGGAGCTGATAAAAAGCCTGGAGAGGGCCTGGTTACAAAGGCCTGGAGTGAAAGGAAGAGGGATAATGGTTTTATATCAGAAAGCAATGGATTTAGATTGGGAATAAGGAGGAAGTTCTTTACCACAAGTGGTGGAGCACTGGAACAGGTTGCCCAGGGAGGTGGTTGAGGCCCCATCCCTGGAGACATTCAAGGTGGGGCTGACAGAGCTCTGAGCACCCTGCTCTAGTTGAGGATGTCCCTGCTCTCAGCAGGGGGGTTGGACTGGATGACCTCCAGAGGTCCATGCCAACCCAGACATTTTTATGTTTCTATGTTTACATCTGTTGAAAAAGAAAGCGGATTGCACTAGGGGAGAAGGGAGAGGAGGGGCATAAGGACTGAGATGTCATTTCCACAAGATCTTAACTGTTTAATTCCATAGTTTCTAAGAAGAAAAACTCCCTCCTGTCCCAGGTGGAATGTCTTTAACAGTTTTTATAACCAATTCAGCAGTAGATGAGGGAGAAAAAAGTAAGCTGTATTTCTTATAGGCTGGGCAATCCCCTACCTCCTGGATTGTGTTATTGGCCTCTTTACAATTATTTTTTTGTGCAGAGCAGAACAGCTAATAAGATGGGCAGAACTGAAAAATTTGCTTCCTCCTGAGAAGAACCAATAAACCAGTGGGTCAGCACTCACTTGAAAAGTGGAGTACAACTTCATTTGCTACTTATGCAAGCACAACAGATTTCAACTACCTTTATCCACGGTCTTGGAGATGCTGTAACCACATGGCTGTTGTCTGTTTAGTGTGACCTGTTCTCTCTCTCTCTGCCTTGTCAGAAGAGCTTGGGGAAGATGTTAATTTTCTCAAACAGTAGAAAGAGAGCATCTTTAACAACTTAAAAGTGCATGGGGAATGGGAAATCCAGCTGTGCTTAGGACACCTGTGGATGTTCATTAACCCAAGGCAAGAAGACCTGTATCTTTGTCAGGCCCAAATACAAATGTCTGTAAAAAATAGGAAATATAACACTGCCAGCCAACCTGAAAATCACCTTTCAGGTGTTTGAATGCTCCTGAGAAAGTCAAAGACTTCTAGTGAGCTTTTGTACTACCTTTCTTTAGTATTCAACCAAGTGTTCCTAGGACTGGACCAATATCTAAGGAAATCAGTATCTTCAGTAGACACTGGATCCTTTTTGTGTCTGGCTAATATACAGCAAAAGGTCTGAATTTGTCTTATTCTTTTTCCCAGTACTACCCGTCTGCTAAGTTTTTCCTACCTTATATATTAAAATGTGTTTATTTTCCTTTACATTTTTATTTGTATTTTCCACAAAAGCATAAACATTTGCATTCTAGACATGCAGTAGCTAAAAAATGGAAGTGAACAGGAAAACAAATAAATTTCACAGAAACTGCAAGTAATCGTTAATATTTTGAAATCTGGTTATTTTTTTATCCATTTTTGTAGGATCTCAAAATAGTTGCATCTGTTTCTTGTGACTAAAGAATGCAAGGGAACATAAACGTTTGACACGTATTAAAATTGTAATATTTTCCACATATTTAAACCTAAAAAGTTCCCTTACTATAAGAGAAATTCTTAAAGATCTAGAATTCTGAGTACACTAAGAGCTCCTGAACACATGGGATTCTTAATTAAATCTTTAATTAAAATCCTGTCCCAAGTGTTAGCACTATTACTTTGTAGATAAAACTAATCAGTGGGACTACAACATCTTTTCTGTCTCCTGCAGCCAAACTACTGTTCCAGTATCATAATTTATTAGAAACCAAGTCAGATTTGACTTGAAGAGCTACACAGACACCTAAAACCTCACAAAAATATTAACGTAGATCCTGTAAGGTTAATAATAAAATTGTACCAGGTTTCCTCAGGGTTCAACTTCTAGAGCAGATGTTACTGCAGAGGTCACAGAGAACAGAAGCATGTGCCTCTGGTAGCAGCATCACCATAAGTCACAACCAAACACATCCATTGTTCCATCTGTTTCTTATTCTCACATTCTCTTGAGGAGCATAGAAGAAGAAAGCCTGGAGAACAGACCCTCTGCCCACATGCTTCCAACTACAGTTGTCATCTCAGGTAACAATCAAGAAAACTAGAAATGGCTGTTCTGGGTCCTAATAGCACCCACCAGCTGGTCCGTGCCAGTCTTGATAAGAACATCTGCAGCCTGTCAATAGTGGCTGTAACAGGAATAAGAGGAGACCATCTTCAACCTTTGGCTGACTGCCATGCATCATGGGACTCCACAGGACAAGGATACCTACAAAAGGAGTTCCTGCAGGGAAGACCCTATTCAGTGAGACCCTCTGCTTCTCTGCACACACACACCAGGGAAAAAAAATGGCCTTGTAGCATATCCATTGATATTTTGGTTCATTCATCTGAGGGGAGGTGCTTGAATGGAGGTAAAGATATAGGAAAAGAACAGTGATATAAGTTAAGGAACAAGATGGTTATTCATTCTCTGAGTCCAATACAGTATCTGCTACTTTTTTTTTCTATTGTTCTTCATGACACATTCTTCTATACTCCACACACCTTGTTTTTCATTGAAGAATTATTATTTTATTCCCCAGTCCTTATTAAAAGCATTGTCTGTATTGATTCCCTCATAACGCTTGTCATTAGTTCCTGGAGTTTATAACAAGTAGTGGTGTGGTTTTATTTATAAAATATTGCACAGAACTTCAAGTCGGGCTGATCATCCACCTCTGTTGTATTCCTCACTATTATAACAAAAAATGGTTAATGACTTCAAAAACAATGTAAATTAAATCTTGCTTCTTTTCTTGTCACTTCTTATCATAGTTCAAATGATGATGTTTTCTAATCATGCAGACTCTGTCAAACACCTCACAAAGTGTCACTTGTGCCATATGAGGACAAGCTACTTGATGAGGCATTTATAAATGGTATGAAATGAAGGCAAGGGCTCAGTGAAACAAGGAGTAGCACTTGTCTGTTGTGCTCTTGAGAGCAGTAGGGGATTAAGTCCTGCACCAATAAAAATGCTTCTGATCCCTACTATTTGAAAGTCTACTACTGAGCTGGGAACTGAAGCCCTTCCCAAAGTCTGAGTAGATTTGTTCATCAAAACCTCTCTACAGATCTGCCAAGTGGAATTGCATGTGAAAATATGCCTTCCTCCCACCAAACTCCTGCTGACTTCCCTTGCCTTTCCAAACTTAAGCCATACATGTAAGGTTCCCTTTGCAGGTCAACTCTTGGAAATTTTTCCTCTCAGGCAAAGTTTATCAGACAAGACTTTGGTTTTGCATTTTTTTTTATTCTGTTACTCCATTATTTGCTTGCATTATTGAAATTTAACAGTTACAAAACCTTTTGGGGCTTTTGGTATCTATATGTTCTGCCCACCACCCTTGTACATACCATCATGATACTGACAGTGCTTTCTCTGGACTTTTGCACAGTGCAAAAGGCCCTACTGCTCTGCTGTGCTCATCTATTGCCTTCTTGGTTTCCTACAGCATAAGGCTTTGTTTCTTGAACATTGTAACGTGGATGGGATTTGTCATGCCTCACATCAGCGTTGATTTCTACAGTATTAGTCATCTGGACTTCTTTTACCAGGAAGCGAAACAAGAACTTATAAGGAGAAAGTTAAATTAGCAAAATATGGAATACAAAATCTTCTAACAAGATAAATAATTTTGTTACCTGTTGCCATGTGAACATGACATAAGGAGTATGATACCACAGATGGTAAAACTGGCACTGGCAATAAGAAGTAGGGTAACACCACCTTACTCACACATGTACCTTTCTGTGCGCTGAGTTGTGTAAGGTCTCTTCTGGGGGACAGAAGCTAATAAACACCTGAAAAACAGTCTGTGTTCATTTCATTCCTCAGCGTTCACACTGTTCTATTCCTTTTGTATCTTTGCCTCCTCTTTTTTATTTGTCAGGTCATAAGGTTTTAATCCCATAGCTGCTCTTGACCTAACCAGATGGGGCACCTTGACACCCAGTGTTGCTGGCAGTCCAAAACTTGCTATGCTGGAGCTCAGTAGTCTTCCTCTGAATTCAGTCCCAGCATCCTTGGTCACTCTGCACCTGGACCAGCTTCCCCTGCCACTGCACAGAGGAGCACCTCAACCTTTTGCACCATGATGCACACCCTGCACACTTTTCTCCAGTGGGGCTGTTCTGGCCATAGTCTCAGCAAACCAAGGCAGATGCTCCCTACCCCTATAGAGATCCTCCCCTAGATGGGTTCCCCACAGCTGCAGGCAGGCAGGAGGGAGCTAACAGCAGCATTAGCACCATGACATTTTATAGACTCTCTAGACTCTTCCCTCTGAAGTCTTTCCTAGCAGCAGGCACATTTTCTGTCCCTCTGTTTTCCTCCGTTAATGAGCTCAGCTGATTAGCCCCCTTGCTGCTTCAGTTTCTCCAAGCCACAATAACCCAAGCACTGCCTCCACACACTCTCTTGAAACCTAAACAATGATTGCCCTTTTCTCTGTCTTGACCTTTTCCCTGTCTTTTATCAGTAAGACACAACAGGATCTGACTTCTTTGATTTCAAAGCTTGGCAATAGATTGTATCCATCCAATTAATTCACACTTAGTGAACCAACCTGCAGGGTCCTCTCAGGAAACAGAGGACAGACAACTTCCAAATCCCCATCTGCAGATATCATTTACCACCTAAAATACAGAATGATGGAGCAGAAAGCCTTTTAATGCTTTGTGTGTTGACCAAAGCCTTTGTGCTTTATGCTGGTAAGCCAACATGACCCAAGAATGGAGTTAAAGTCTGTCTAACTAAGGCAGATTGCACACATGCCAGAGATATTTAAGAGAGTGCACTGGAGCTGAAGTAAACCCACACACACCCCATAAAAAAAAGGTTTTGAAGTCTTCAGATTTACTTTGCAGGGTTTGAACAGAGCAGCCTGAGCAGTGTCACCATGCTTACTATGTCACCATGCTGTCACAGGCCCACTTTTATTATTGGTACTGTTTCCAGAGAGACTCTTGTTGACGGCCACAAAAAAGGTCCATTAATTCAGCTGATCCTGCCTGAATCATAGCTCAACACTTCTCTGTGTGCCCCAGGCAGTATTCACAGGTCTTAAGAAATAGAAAAAACTTCTTTGAACTTCTGGGACCCCGATGGTGCATAATCTTGCTTTTCTATAACATTTATTTTCTGACTGAGTAGTTTCTTTTTTCCTTTAGCACATTTTTTCTTTGTGCAGATTTTGTCTGTTCTTTCAGTTCTTTGCCTTTTTGTTGTTGTTGTTGCTGTTTTTGCCAATCTGTTTCTTGTTTATCACCCCTAAATTTCATTGTCCATCTTCCGCATCCTACTTACCCAGGATATGCCAGAATATTATGCTGCCTGTTACTGACTTTGTGACCTGTTCAGGTGTAACAGGAACAGACATGAGAGTTCTTGGTGGGTCATTGCTGGAGCAGAAACTGAGAAAGGTAGAAAGCAGTTCTTTGGCCATAACATCAATGTCTCTGCTGTTCTCACTGTCTTTTCATGCCTGCAAAACACAGAAGAGAAATTTCTGAGATCGCTGGGAGCTCTCGTTTGCTAGTGCAGGGACAGTAAACAAGAGTGATGTGACTGGTTAGAGAAAGGGGGGCCAGTTTGGCAGGGACACACGTCACACAGAACAAGATGAATGAAACGATCCATACAGACAGGGGAACAAATCAAGAAAGCAAGGTTATGCAAGCAAAGCCTGAACCTCAGAACAAGAAAATGCCTCTCTGAACACGACTGTATTGTTGTTTTGATTTTTTACATGTCAAAGGTGCATTGAAAGCTTTTAAAACAAAAGTGTGTGTGACTTCCAAAACCAGTAGTGCAATTATATATATATATTAAAAAGCACTGATACATATGAAAAGACAACATTGTAGACATAAATCAACTTCTAGTAAATTTTCTGCTTTATGAGACAATTCCTCCCCAGGAACATTTGATTTCTGATGGCTTTAGTTGTTTATGTTTTAAGATAATGATTTTGAAATTGAGAAATATGTCCCTGGTTCAGAAAGCCTTAAAAATATGTTTAAGCAAGTTTCAAGCTGTTCTTCAGTATTGACCTAAATGCCCTCAACAAATTATACAAGACTACATTCTAAGGTGTTATCTGGTATGCTGCATTCATCTAATGAGTCAAACAATTCTTTTGGTGCTTGTAGGGACAGATGTGAGATTTATGCATGCATTTATGAAAATCTTTAATAATGAGAAGGATGTGGAAAAAAAATAAGGTAAGAGATACTGAGATGAGAGACACAGGACACTATATGAAGTCATGAATAGGGGCACCTGGCACAGCCAGGATAATGCAAAATTATAAATGAATTTTTGTAATAGAATTAGATTGCTCCTTGGCATGCAGGCCTGTCTTCGTGCCCCCATGACAAGCATGCTGGATGGGAATGCAGTCTTTCTGGAGAAACTGTGAAACTTTTAATTTGCTGGAGTAGCAAAGGGGCTGAAGGATGGCAATTCATACTGGACTATTGTGAAGGCTTATGTATTCTGTTTAGCCCTGGGTGGGAGATCGTAGAGTCATAGAATCACAGAATGGCAGGGGTTGGAAGGGACCTCTGGAGATCATCAAGTCCAATCCCCCTGCCAGAGCAGGATCACCTAGGGCAGGCCACACAGAAACATATCAAGGGGGACTCCAGAGAAGGAGACTCCACAACCTCTCTGGGCAGCCTCTTTCAGGCTCCATCACCCTCACAACAAAGAAGTTTTTCCTCATGTTGAGGTGGAACTTCCTGCATTCTAGTTTGTGGCCACTGCCCCTCATCCTAAATTGACTGGCTGCTGCTGAAGAAGCTGAGAATTCCTTATGATGTTAAATCAGGAGTGATCTTCCTAAAGTTTGAAAAACTGCAGCTTTATATCCTGGTCTTTAAAGACAGTTTGGAGATAAAACTTCAGATCTGGGCATAATCCTGTTCCTTTTCCCTATTGGGAATAATCCCGGTCCTTTATTTTATGGAATACACCGAGCCATGCAGCTGACTTTGCAAAGTCCAAAACATAGACTCTGTTTTAATCCTCATCACTTCTGCCCTTACTGCCAAATATTTGCAGTTCACCGAGTTTGCTGATACTTCCTTCTTCTGCTCTAAACCCCTGGCCCCGGCTGCTCCAGTGCTAAAGCTTCTCAGCCTCCCTCAGGGTATCACCATCCCTTTTTGTAAGCTAGGAATCATTTATTTTCACATAGTTCAACCTGTGATTCCATTCCTTGGTGTTTCACTGGGTCCTATCCCAGCAGTCTCTCAAGGTCAGTCATTTAATAAATCTGAAGTCCTGCTGCTGACTTAGACACTAAGGAAGCTGTTAAGACCACATTTAACTTCTCCACTCAACCCTTTTCTCTCTTATTGCCATCCTCATACACCCTTTTCTCCTCATTCCATCTATGGCTCAGAAGATGTCTCTCTCCAGGTTCTGCTTTTATCCTCTGGTGCTGAATCTATGCAGTATTCCAACCCTGAGCCTAAACCTTTTTTTCTAATTTTCTTATGGTCAACTTACAGCTTGTCAGATACATCTGGTCTTGAATGCTGGAAAAATCTGGATGGATTCTTTGATGTAAGGCCCACAGAGCTGTTGACTTTTTTCTGCAAGTGTCAGTCAGAGGGCTACTCTGCTCCCATACCCTATGACATCTGTGTCTGAGCTAGTTCCCCTAAACTGCCTTCATAGCCACCATCAGCCTTTTAAAGGCAGGATTTGTCCAATACTGTAATAGGGTGATTGGCAGCCTAAATCTATTTATTTCCCACTAATCACAATGGAACTTTAAAGGGGCTATTCAAATGGATCATACCCTTAGAAACAGAAATGTTGGGCACATTTAGTATGGTAGGAACAATTCCTCAAGTCAAAAAACATTCTGTAAAAACAGTTCCGTCAGAAATGGCAAAGCTGGGGCTCAGAAGAGGGTAGTGAGTTGCTGAACCAAACACCCTTTATTCAGCACTGAATTACTATAATAGTTCAGATTGAGAGAGCTGGAACCAAAGCATCCTGACCTAGCATTTGTTACCTAATCCTTTAAACAGATTTGTATGAAATTAACTGACATCAGGCCTTGGAGAAGAGTTATAATAGAATCTAAATGTACAATGCATTTCCTTCATTTCTTATCATCTTCATACCTCATGCTTCTGTGGACTATTTTTCTTATGGTTATGTGTCAGATGCAGGAACATTACTTTCAATGCTGTCAAGAAAGCTCTTGTTAATGCTGTATATACTCATTTTTGGACACTATTTCTGACTTCTCCACAGATGATAACTCTGGGGTGTGCTAGGGGATCTTGTCTTTGGAGATGTGACTGGACACTCATTCAAGTCGGACAGCTATTAATCTTAATATCCTAATGGACAAATGTGTTTTAGAGGCCTTAACTGGCTGGGATAAGCTCTAGATTTAGACTTCCTACCTTGATTAGATATAGTCATTAAGCTGAACTTGCCCTATACTCATTGTAAGCTTAAATGTCACAACAAGCTTTGTGGGTTTTTTTTATCTTCCAACCATCAGCTCCAGATTTAGACTAGTATAGGTAACCTTTCAAACTGCATAGTCCAACAGGACATGCTCCTTTTTCTTCATTTTTTTGTTCAGAGCCAATCAAGAACTTGATAAAAGACATTACATAGGCATCTGTCTTAATAGCTTTTCTCAGATTCTCCTCATCTGACCTTTGTTAGTCTGAAATGTCTTCTATTGCACTGAAGTGTAACTTCCTTCCTTGTCACTGGATATTTTGCATTGCATTAAAAATAATAGTCCCACAAACATACCCTCCAGCTCTATTTGCTCCAGTTCACATACCTCACCCTGTCATAGCACAAATATGATCTCTGAAACTACAATTCCACCCCTTTGCCTTCTCTCTTTGTATGCTCCATTATTTCATGGCTCAGTTGCCTTTTTGTCACTGGACTATTAACATATTTCTGCAGTTAGTAGGCATGCAACCTCATTTACCTTGGTGCTGGGTAATCGCCAATTTCTTTTAAATAGCCACTTAAAAATAAATAAATAAATTAACTAAATAAATTTAGAAAAAATGGCTTACAAACAAGACTATGTATCAACTTACATGCTCAAGAAGTGGGACCATGTGGACCTCATGAGGTTCAGCAAGGCCAAGTGCAGGTTCCTGCACCAGGGTCAGGGTAACCCCTGGTATCAATCCAGGCTGGGGATGAAAGATTGAGAGCAGTCCTGCAGAGAATGACTTGCATGTACTGGTGGATGAAAAGCTGGACATGACCTGGCAGTGTGGGCTCGTAGAGAGAGAAGGGCTACAGAAGTGATCAGAGGGCTGGAACACCTCTTATTTGAAGAAAGGCTGAGAGAGGTGCAGTTGTTCAGCCTGTCAAAGAGAAGAGAGACATTATTGTGGCCTTTCAATATTTAAAGGAGGCCTGTAAGAAAGATGGGGACAAACTTTTTAGTACAAGGGGTGATGGTCTTAAACTAAAAGAGGGTAGATTTAAATATAAGAAAGATTTTTTTTTTATAATAAGGATGGTGAAACATTGGCACAGGTTGTCTAGAGAAGTTGTGGATGCCCCATCACTGGAAGGCTGAGGGTCAGGTTGGACTGAACTCTCAGCAACCTTATCTAGTTGAAGACATCCCTGATTATTTCAGTGGGGTGGACTAGACATCATTTAAATGTCCTTTTCATACCCAATTATTCTATGTCCATGTTTATTTCCTTCATCATGTTCCCCTGGGAACACTTGGTAAAGTGAGAGCCTTGCTGTGAGCTAAAGCCTGGTTTTCATTTCTGCAAGTCATGCTCCAAAGACACTTAACAGCCAAGAATGACATGGGTCTGAGTTGCCAAATGCTGATTTGTGTGCCTATTTTAGTGCATGGGTGGCATCAATCCCTCACTCAAATTTCAGGTCCAGAAGAGCATCTACAATGGTTTAACATTTTGCATTAAAACACAACCTTCAGTGCAAGGGGTGCTCTCCATGCATTCCCCTTGGGGAAGCAGCTGTCAGGCAGCACCACCAACCAACAAACTTGCTCCTTCCTCTGCAAATATAGAGAGGACAGGCAGGTTGAAAAAGTCCTCACCTTGTACAAACAGCTTTCCCAAGTAAAATGAAGGCAAAGAGGAAGACCACTGTCTCACCAAAGCCAGTCTGTGTCTCTGTGTCATGTCACAGTGGGGGGAAGAGAGAGGTTGTGTGCAAAGCATTAATAGTGGGGAGTTCTGATGAAAATGGCTGACTGCTTTCATCAGTGGGAACACTGCCAAGCTCCCACCTGACAGCCTCTGTGAGGCTCCTGATTGCCAGGTTCCACCAATTCTATCAAGGCTCTGAATTCAGCAGCTGGAGACACTTAAAGCAATGGCTGCTTCTCTCTCACCCAGCTTTAGGCAGCACAGCACCTGGTCTTTGCTGGATGAGACCAAACCCTAGGACAGATAGGTGCTCTCTCACATGACAGAAATGCAAAAGCTGCAGCATCTAGAAGGTGTTTATCAAAAACTTTTGCTTCTGCACACCTGATCCTCTCCAAACACCACTTGCTACCAGCTGCAAACTTCTTCTGCTATTCATTATTTAACTAATTATTATTTCCAGACCTGTGGTCATTTAACTAAGTACATAAAGTCCCAAACTGATAGTCATTTCTGCTGAGGCAGCAGCAGAAAAAACTCTGTCTATCCCAGTGTGACCTGGCAAAGAGAAGTCCCAAGCACAAGAGACTTGTTCTACTGCTCTAGCTACCTTTTCACTTAGGACTGCATTGATCCTTTCCATCTTGAGATATATTTTATTTATTTTTTTTCTACAACATCAGGAAACTTTATTGTGTTACCGGTCTTCCCCCAAGGTCATTTTTCCTGAACTTTTCAGCAAGGATGAGAAAAGATGAGCAAAGTCTTCCTCTAGACATTATCCAATGTGCACCCTGGATTCCTGCGTGTGGTCTCGTGGTGGAGAGAGCATCACAAATAGCAGCAGGTCAGAGTAAGGGGGAAGATACTGAGAAAGCCTTCAAAACACTTAGGGAAGTCTGGCAGATACCTGAATGTTAAGAAGATTGTCCATTTAATTGACCTGTTGGACATTATTTAACATGTGCCACCTAAAACCCCTACTACCACTGGAATGGTACCACAGGTACAGCACAACTCCCTTTGTTGGTTTCTCACTGGTACCTTTAATTTGCTATTACCACCTTTGCATTCCTTGCTTTTCATTACTGCTGCTGTATTTTATCATGCAGACTCTTGTCAGTAAACGAAGTCTATTGCTCTCAGGAGTTTCTACTTGTTTCATGTTATCAGTTTTGATTGCAGTATTCTCCCATGTTGGGCATATATCTCTCAGTAAATTACTCAGGCAGCATATCTGCATAGGGTGTTAAAGAAGATTCTTCACCCTAAGTTTCCTGTAGTAGAGTCTCAGGCATCAAGTTTTATTAAAATAATGTATTTAGATGGTACAGCAGAAAAACAGCTTGTGTAGGGTGCCTCTGGAGAGAGACTGAACAAAAAAATCTCTGGGCACTTATATCCTTACAATTTAAGTTCCCCTCACATGGTAGTTTGGTTGAGCAGTAATATTTGGGTCTGGGATCTTCTTGTTCCTCATTGGATTCTTTTTCTGTCTCCAGGCAGACCATTCCTTTTCTTATTTCAAGGATGCAGTTTCTGCTGACAAATGTGGCTACCTTATTGTTCACAGGATGCACTGGTCCCAGGGCCTCCCTTCATGTAGCTAAGTTCCCTTGTGGCCTAAGGATTCAGAAAAGCTATCTACTCGTGTTAATTAAGTTATGCTAAATAAACCGTATACCAAATTGCATAAAACAGTTCATTCTTTTTAAAGCTTACTTTTGTTAACTGAATGACTAATATTCCTTAACATGTTAAGTAAAGTCAGACAGGTTAAGCAAAGCACGACAAATTTCAATTCAACCTAACTTTAAGTGAACACACAATTATTTCTAATATACTGTAACTAAAGTAGTTTAATCCCCATCCTAGGGACAAGCTACTCTAGCACCGGACACCAAGAATTTGATAGAGCATCTTAGTGGAGCCAACAGACCTGGCTTCATGTCTAGGCAGTGTAACCAGTGGCTTGGTGTGGTGGACAGCTGGGGAGAAACTCACCCCTTCTGCCACTACAGCCAGAAAGCAGGCAGCTGGGCTTTGTGAAGTCGAGGGTACTGTTGAGTGAAGCAGGGGGGAAAGACAATATGTGGAGCCATATTTTGGAAAGTGGGGTACTCTCTCCACTGCCACAATGAAGGGGTGTCCCTCGCATGGAGGTTGTGTAATAGTATATTACAGCAGCTGTAGTTCAAGTCATCTAGTTCAAGATGTTAAAAATACAGTTGTCCACTCTGCCCCTCTACTGCCAGGCATTTCCTGCCAGCTGCAGGGGCAGAGGGAGCAGTGCACGTCTGATGCATCCTCCTGCAGCCACCAGTGAGGATGGAGTCACCCCAGAGCATTGGCTGATATCTTTCAGAATCATGGGGCAGGGGAATAAACTCTGCCGCAGTCCAGACTACAAGTTTCCCTGCATGCTGGCAGCTGCCAAGCTTCCTTTTCACTTGGCTTGAATAGAGCAGAGAGCAAAAATCAAAAAAATTAATGTGGTGACATTTCATTCCCCACAGAAACCTGCAGGCATCAAAATAACTGCTACCTATGTCAGTCCAACAGTTACAAAATGGTCCAACAATTTCCTGCTCTATTGCTTATCGGTGGTGAATGTGGGTCCAGCTGCAATCCAGCTGCAGTGTCAGTGTCTTGCTGTTGTTGGGATTGCAGACTTTGAATCCAACAGAAACACAATGACTAGTATCAACTCCTCCAGCTCATGCCTTGCATATTTACATCTGCGTATATGATTTTTCCATGGATTAAGTGTCAAAGGTCACATCCAGAGATGATGTAAAATGTCATAGCTTCTTTGACCCACCCAGTGGTCCCCCCTTCTGTATTTACGTAAGAATTTCAGCCTGTATGGTATCTCGCACCTGTCCTTATTAAACTGCATCCTTCTTTTTTTTTTTTTCACAGCCCACTTTTTCTATTTGTCAAATTCATTTTGGAGTCCGAGCCTGTCTCACAGTCTCTCACAACTTGTTTTATAGACCAGCTTAATATCTGTATTCTGTCTGCTACCATCCAAGTAACAGGAAAACACACATAACAGAAGCAACCCTGAGGTTATCTGACTTCATAAAAGCTTTCCAAGGAACCTCTTCCCTTTTGACAATGACCCATCAATAGTTTATTTTTTTAGAAAGGTTGGCCAACCGGTGTTATTACCAAAGTTTCCTTAGTTCATTAAATACACTGTTTTCAAATAGTTTGCTTCTGACTAATCTACTTTGACTGTTATTCAGTCTCTCCTTAGAGGCTGACAGTTTCATTTTTGTTTGTTTCGTTTCAGAGTTTTTCCGAGAATTTAATTAAGCTGTTTATTTTCAATTCCTTTGTCCTTCTTTTGCAGCGTAGGCCCTGTTTATAGAATCATAGAATTCTCAAGGTTGGAAGAAACCTTAAAGATCATCCAGTTCCACCCACCCTACCATGGCAGGGACACCTCCCACTAGAGCAGGTTGCTCAGAGCCCCATCCAGCCTGGCCTTAAAAATCTCCAAGGATG
>JANHFX010000503.1:0-10292 GCA_027560015.1 Chloroceryle amazona | reverse complement strand
GCCCATCTATTAAGTCAGGTTGGGGGCTGGTCTGTTGGAGAGCAGCTATGGGGAAAAAGGTTTAGAAATCACGGTGTACAAGAGGATGACCATGAGTCAACAATGTGCCCCTGCAGCCAAGAAGGCCAGTGGCATCCTGGAATGCATTAAGAAGTGTGGCCAGTAGGTTGAGGGATGTTCGCCTCCCCTTTTACTCTGTGCTGGTGAGGCCCCACCTGGAGTACTCTATCCAGTTCTGGGAACACCAGTTCAAGAAAGACAGGGAGCTACTGGAGAGAGTCCAGTGCAGAGCCACTGAGATGATTAAGAAGTGGAGCATCTCCCTTAATGAAGAGAGGCTGAGACAGCTGGGTCTTTTTAGCCTGGAGAAAAGGAGACTGAGCTGTGACTTCATTAATGTCTATAAATATATAAAGGGCAGGTGTTGGGGGATGGAGACAGGCTCTTCTCAATGACATCCAGTGATAGGACAAGGGGTAATGTGTACAAGCTGGAGCATAGGAGGTTTTGGGTAACTATAAGGACACGAAAAGTGAGTGGACATAGCACTTGAGGCTATGGTCTAATGGATAGATAGATGTTAGGATGCAGATTGGACTTGATGGTCCTAGATGTCCTTTCCAACCTTAATGATTCTAAGGGAAAACTTTTTCACTTTGAGGGTGACAGAGCACTGGAATAGGCTGCCCAGAGAGGTTGTGGCATCTCCTTCTCTGGATGCATTCAAAACCTGCCTGGATGCATTCCAGTGTGACCTGAACTTGGTGATCCTGCTCTAGCAGGAGGGTTGGACTAAATCTTTCAAGGTCCATTCCAACCCCTAATGTTCTGTGATCCTAGATCCCTGTTGTGTGTCCTATATGTGTATTTTCCCAGGCTGTCATTGCCTCTCTTAGAGAGGGGCTAACAGCATGTCCATCTTTTCCCACTTGTCAGTTTTCATAAAACTTGTAGGAATTTAAGTATCTTTACCATTCTGTCAAATGGGGATGATACTGCCCAACAGGTGAGCTATTACTTGGGTCTTGTGTCCTGTAAGCTGAAATAAATAACTAGTCTAAATTAACACTTATTTTAAATGTAATATATACATAATGAGAAACATTATTCTTGCTTAGCTGTCCAGGGTTATCGGTTAACTAATGCAGGATATGATTACCTTGCTTTGAAAACTCTGTCTTCGCGTCAAGTCATAAATTCTGTTGGAAACCAGATGGGTGTTGGCAAAGAGTCAGGTGAGTAAAGCATTTTTAGTAATTTATTTAAGGTAACACAGCTGTAATGTTGCAAATGTTTTTCTAGAAACTAGGTTAAAGCTTTCCTCTAGATAGTCAAGTTGGTTAATATGTCAAACACTTCTTTGATTTATGGGTCACTTGTTGAAATGCTACTTGAGGCTTCTGGCTGCATTTGAATGTTTCTTCACAAGAGTGTCATTCTGTTTTGACCATTTTGTCTCATTCTTGATTCATTACTTAAAAAGGTACTTTACAAGCAGATGCTGTTTGTCTCATGCTTTGTAAAGAGTTTTGAACAATTTTAGCAAAAAGATAATTTCACCCTTTTCATCCTCCCACTTAAGTAGAATAGCTTCAAAACTGTTGGAATACTATCTTGGTTCCTCTTACATTCATGTAGATTATAATTTGACATGGCATGTCATTTGTGTAATTGAAGAATATTTGTTAATACTGTTTAAATTAAGAGGCTGGTCCCGTGGGTTGTATGTCCACTCAACAGAAAGCAGAAAGCTCTTCCAGATTGTGATTAAGTACACCAACATCTGCCTTCTCTCAAGGATAGCTTGTGTTTGATCTTTGTTGTGCAGCTAGCTTGAGGATGTTGACCTGAGTATAGGAACCTTAAGATCTCCTAATCTGAAATATGTTTCAGTTTACAGCAATGCTTCTTCTAATGGAGTGTCATGATAACTTTAACAATAATTTGTCCTTATTCAGATCGCTTATATACAATATATAAATTTAGCTAACTGCAGTAGAAGTTGCCATGCCATTAACACTCAGTGTGAGAAGTGAAGTGACAAACATCACTCCACTTTTTCATCAGATACTAGCTTGTTAGGTATCATTTATTTCTTGCATCTATGCCATTATGTGTCTTCTAGATATATATATTGTTGCAAATGAAGAGGAACAACAGTTTGCATTGAAATTGCATAGGCTTGGAAGAACCTCCTTTCGCAGCCTCAAAAATAAACGTGACTACCACAAGCACAGACATAAAATGTCATGGCTGTATTTATCCCGGCTGGCAGCAATGAAGGAGTTTGCCTATATGAAGGTAGGTGGTGGCCATTCACATAATATCAGCAGTGGTGTAATAGACTAGAAGATACTTTTCAGACTGCCTTGGGTTTTTTTGTTATCCTAATGGACTTAAAGTATATGTTTCAGAGAATTTTAGCACTATATGGTTTCTTTATGCTTTACAATGACAAAATGCAGGTTTTTCCATGAAAGTCATGTGGAACACAAGCTGGTAATCATGAGAGAATTCCAAACTAATGTTATTTATTGATAGATAATTTATATATGACCAGTTCTTCTCTTTCCCCTTTAAAATCTGTTGCATAAGCTCGCAAAAATTTTAACAAGTAAAGAAATTCACAGTTACTTGTCATTACAGTTACTTGTACTTTGATTTGTTCACTTGTCTTTTTTAAAAATATTTATTTAATTTACCATGTTTTTACTTGTTGCTGTGCTGTTGAAGGAAATCTTTCAGTTCAGATAGTCTTCTGATCTGAAAAGGCACACTTTGTTCTAAGTTGCAGATGTTATTTAGTGAATGAAAGTTCATAGTAGTAAAGTAGTTTATTATCTTGTTTCTCTTAAAAAAAGCCTTGAAAGGTTCTATCTGTGGCCTCCACAGAGAAAGAACTGTTACCATAATGTAGAGCCTCTGTATTGGCCCAGTTGGTCCAATAGATAAAGAATTATGTGGTCAAAACTTGTAGGAATATAATCATAGGGGTCAGTTTCCCTGAAAAAAAAAAAAAAGGTAGAGGAGGGTTAATTGTGTTCTGAAAGCAATAATAGTGTAATATTTAAGTGCAAAAGCTTTAACTTGTATCTCCATCTTAAAAAAAAAAAAAAATCACTGGTAACAAGAGAATGAGTAAAAAAAGAATGAACCTATAAATAAGTTGAGTGGATCAAGTAAATCACTAAATTTGCATTAGAAAAAGCATACAGGTGGGTTTAAGAATGACGTTCTGTCTTACAGCAACTGAGTGTGGATGAACGAGTCAGGCAGAACCACACTGGCAGCAACTTAGTGTGGATTTTTTTTTTTCTAATGGTTGACACTCTGTTCCCCATTATCTGCTGTTGATTACTTGGGCTAACAGACCAGATATGATTCGTTAATTTTTCCATTCTGTTGTGTTTTTCTTCCAGATGCATGATAATTGAAGCGTAGACAATACAACAGTACATTTAATGTCAAAACTTAGGAATTTTCTTTTTGCAGTGAAAGTTCAAATGGCTGTTAATGCTGTCTTCCTTCTTAAGCATGTTTCCAGTTAGCTTTCAGTAATGTATGCTGCTTCCACGGTAATATTTTTTTGCTTATCCTAGGTGGGAGTTTGTCAATATATGTAATGTTTTCTTAACTATTTAGTTTTCCAATGTGTTGTCTGTTTCTAGGCTTTGCATGACAGAAAATTTCCTGTTCCAAAACCTGTAGACTACAACAGGCATGCAGTTGTTATGGAACTTATTGATGGTTATCCTTTGTAAGTACAGAAGCTTGAATTCTCTGTGTTATAGAAACCCTAACAATGTTGGGTTCAGCAAGGTAACAGTGTCAGGCCTTTTCTCTGTCATGTGAGTGAACTGTGACTCCACCATACTGAATGATACTCTCTGCCCACACTGACTAGCATTCCAGTTAGTTACAGTCTTGCTTAGAGTTTTATTCAGAGGCATTGTGGTTTTTTCTTGGTCCAAAGGAATTGGTGAATTAGAGTAATTCTTTTGAGTAAAGAATACATCAAACGAACAGTGTGACAGCAGTTAGTACTGGAACTATTTTCTACACAGAAATCACATATTCTCAGTGTTACTGGAAATCTACAATGTTGAATACAGTATCTTTCACATTCTGAGCTTCAGTTCATTATCCTTGCTCTGCTATAATAATTCAGGTAAGATTATAACTCAGTGTTTTAGAACTTCTGCTCCGTTTATGTAGAATACCATGTGTAATCTGTTTTAGCTTCTTCAAGGAAGATTACTGTGCTTGAGTTATTCAACATACTGAAACATTAAATACCATTGAGGTTTGTATGTGACGGGATGGTTTGTTCTGTTTGCAGAGCAGCATTCATAAGGCCTGTATAATTGATACAATATAGAATAACCTAGGTGCTTACCTAGAGTCTAAATCTAGAAAAAAAAAAAGGCCATTCTCTTGTATAGTAATCAAGATCAAAAGGGAATTAATCCCAAAGTATAACAGTTGAAGAGGAATATGGAAGAGAGTTCATTATTTTCTGTCTCCCCACCTTCATTTGTTAAATAATTCTACATCTGTCATGTAGATGGTGCATTTCAATTTTCGTATGGAAGTTTACAGCGAAAGTTTACCATGATGTCCCTGTTTTCTGATTCTAATCTGAAAGATATAAAGAGTGGATGAAAATTATTTCAAATATGTCAGGATCAAAGAATTTCCAAATAGTTGAGGTTGGAAGGGACCTCTGGCAGTTACCTGGTCCAAACACCCTACTGAAGCAGGGCCATTTAGAGCCTGTTGCCAGTTTTTCTGTTGTCCATTGCTTTAGCTGAAAAACTAGTGCAGAGTTTGTGACTTACAGTAAACAGTTGTTACCGTCTCTTTGACAAATACAGCGTTATCCAGAGTTCCTGCCAAATTTGACTTAGCTTTTTCCTAATCTGACTACTTTATTTGACATTTCATGGAACCACATAATGATTGATGTTGTAAGGGAACTCCAGATGTCACCTGGTCCAGCTTCCCTGCTTGAGCAGGGCCACCCAGAGCTGGTTGTCCAGCACTGTGTCCAGATGACTTGAATGTGTCTAAGGAAGGAGGCTCTACAAGGTCTTTGGGCAATCTATGACAGTGCTTAATTACCCTCACAGTGGAAAAAGTGTTTTCTATGTACCAATAGACCCTCCTATATTTCAGTTTGTGCCCTTTGGCTCTTGTCCTGCCACATGGGCATCACTGAAAACAGCCTGTGTCTGACCTCTTTGCACCCTATTTCCAGGTGTTTATGTACATTGATGAGATCCCCCTGAGCCCTCTCTTCTGACGTTGAGGACAGTAAGGCAATGGCACAGAGTACTTGAGGAGGTTGCACAGTCTGTCTCCATCCCTGGATTTTTTCAAGCTCCAGCTAGTCAAAGCCCTGAATAGTCTGTTTTAGTCTCAGAGTTGATGCAGCTTTGAGGAGGGTATTGGACTAGAGACCTGAGGGCCCTTTTAATTTGAAACACCCTGGCATTCTGTTGGGTATATTTCATATACTTTATTTACATATTTTCAGCCTGAAAGACTTAATTTTATTTTTTTTTTTAACTTTCAGGTGCCAGGTGCACCAAATGGAAGATCCTGCCTCTGTCTACAGTGAATTAATGGATCTGATTGTAAAACTTGCCAGTCATGGTTTGATTCATGGTGATTTCAATGAATTTAATCTCATATTGGATAATGATGACCATGTCACTATGATTGATTTCCCTCAGATGATATCCATGTCACATGCAAATGCTGAATGGTAGGTTCAAAGTAAATATGACAAGTGCAAATAGTCAATCATGACATGTTTCCATAAGCCTGTCTCTGATTCTTTTTCTGCCATTGCTGCCAGGCAGCACAAATAACATGCCAAACATAGTTTGATTTATGAGTAGAAATGTCTCTCTAGGATGAATATGTAATTAATTAATCTCAGATTGATTTTGTTCAGCTAAGAAATGCTTATGAATAAACTGCAGGCAGTTTGTCTTCCTATCCTTTTGTCTTGGGATCACTAATAGAAATAATTTTCAAATAAAATTTGTAAAAGACAAGAAATGCAAGGTAAAAATTTATCATTGCAGTAGACTTCATTAGTTTGATTTTATGTTTGTAGACTTATGTATTTTTTTACAGGTATTTTGACAGAGATGTCAACTGTATTAAGGAGTTCTTTAAGAAACGCTTCAACTATGAGAGTGAACTCTTCCCAGCATTCAAAGACATCAGGTAGAAACTGCCAGACAAATTTGAGTTCTCCTACTTAGGGTATTTGTGTTGGTGTTTTGAGAAAAATTGTGTGCCCATGTGAGATGCTTGTAGGGGGGAAAAAAAAAAAATAGGCCAAGTGGTGCAATTTAAAATTATACTTTCATCATTCCTATTGTGTTTTCTTCAACCAAAGTTGCTGTGGTTTCCAAGGGTGGAAGTGTGCTTTAAAATGCACTGCTGCTTCCTCTGTCTTTCCTCTTGCTTTTAAGGAGGAGATGAGTACAAAAACTTGATTGAAGTGTAGTATCTAGGAAATGTTAACAGTGATGCAGAATCAGTTTCTCCCACTTCTGAAAATCTATTTGACAGTTCTAGTGTATTGTGGATTAATTTGGGTTTCACTTTTACATTTATTTTTAAATGCTAGTTAATATGGTGACTGCCACTTCAAACATGACTATATTCAAAGTTCTCTTCCTTATGTCTTTTGTCCCTTCGGAAAAGTAAATCAACTTTCACTTTAAGACTGAAGCTGTTGGAATGAAAAGGGGTTTATTTAATTCTGAGCTCTTTCCCACACTTGAGTCTGTGTGTGTCAGTGTACTTGTCATTCTTCTGTTTGCTTAAGCACAATTTGAAATGAAAGTCAAATTTTATTCCCGCTAAAATAAAGTAATTTCCTATAAATAAACAAACAAAATACATGCTGCTTATGGAGATTGAGTCACCTTCTACAGAAGTTTGTTTCTCTTAGGTCACATTCAATTAATATTTAAAGCTCAGCACTTTCATGTGGTATTCTGTGTGTTTCAACAGAGTCTTTGTTAATAACTTTGTTAATAAAGTAACTCTTTGTTAATATTATGGGTAATTATAATCTAGTCTGATCAATATTTTTAATCCAAAATGTAGTTTGGTGATTTAGCATGTTAAAATAATACACTTCTTTCACAGGAGAGAGTGTTCTCTTGATAGAGAGATTGCTGCCAGTGGTTATGCAAAAGAAAGACAGGAAGGTGGTGATGAACTGCTCTACCCATCAGGTTCTGATGAGGATGAAAATGCAACAGAAGTATCAGAATCTGTAGAAGATGCCGAGAACAAGCTCTCCTTTAGCAAAGATAATGACAACAATGCAGACTTCATGTACGAAGTGGGTGATTTCTCTGAAAGCAGAACCTCTTACAACTTCACATATAGCACTGAAGAGGCTGATTCAACTGAAAGTAGTGAAAATACACAAAGACTGAATATGTCAAAGCTGAGTTCAGCCTTAGAACAAGTGGAAGGGCAGGCTGTGTCCAGTGAGGATGCAGAGAGTTCTAAAATTGCTTTTATTAAGGGCCAGTGCATGACTGAAAATGATGATGAAATTGAAAATCAGACACGACAAGGAGGTTGCTGTAATGATGGGGATGATGAAGACAAATGTCCTGATCTGGTTGACTTGTCAACTTTAAATGAGAAATTCAGGCATTACAGGTAAAGATTCATATTTACTGTCTAGGAGTGTGTCTTCCCTGACCCACAATAAATGTAAATCTCATGGGTGGCTCAAAAACGACTACTCTTCATCTACACCTGTGTCAGTTGAAGATCAAAAGTTCAATTTCTTTTGAAAACATTGCAGTGACTATCTTTCCTGATGGTCTCATGGTAGTAACCTGTTGATTTGTACTACATGTGTAATGGTTCGTGTGCAATGTGTGACAGATCAGTTCTGCAGCTGCGCAGTCATATCTAATGAGAGAACAGGTCTTGGGTTTAATTCATAGACCAACCTTTTCTCTAATGGATTTTTTTTTTTTCCCATTTTCTTTATTGCTGTTAATATTGGTAGTGAAAGAGTTCTTGATATTAAAAATACTGCTTCTATGTAACTTAAGTGATTTGAAGGCTCTGTCACAGAGCCAAATCATTCTTCTGCTTGCTCAGATGAGGTTAGGAAGAACAAGCTCCTTTGAATGTATTATTCAAATATATTTTAATGTGTGGTGGTCTAGCTTTTAATTAATTTTCTGTAGGGAGTTTTCAGATTGTATTCCAAAAAGTTAAGACTAAAACATGATACTTAAAAAGGTAAAGGATGTTTATTATGCCAGAAGAATAAAACATTGATCTATGTATTTTAGAAATGAAGAGAGTATTGCTCATATTGCTGAGGAGGGAACAAGGACTGAAAGTATCACATCAGTCCGAAGTGTTGGGAGCTGTTCAACTATTCCAGCGGTAAATATTATTATAACTCTAAGCATTTTAATATTATACAATAATATTGTTATAGTTAAAATATATTATGAATATTGTTCTATATTATTACTTGGTTTACTCTCAGACCATGTTAAACTGCACATAGCTGGGCGTACCTATTTGTAAAAATGTTCTATAGCATTAATTAACTTTAAAAAGACTATTACTATGTACCTCTCTGGTTTATATTTCTATGTCCAGAATAAAACAGGACTGAAACTTCTGTAATTGTTTACAGGGAATGATTTCCAGAACTTTACTTCATGTATTGCTTTTTGCTCTTTTACCAAAGCTCTGTATGAACAGCTGTCGTTTAGCCAGTAACAGGTTAATGCATTACTGTATAATCATTCATTTCTGTTGCTAGCCACAACTCCTATTTTGTAATTTTAGAAGTGGATGATTGAGTCGAGATTTAATTTGGCCTTTATCACCTGCCTTCTTAAAGATTTCTTGACAGTCTTTTCTGAAGCACTTCATAGAATCATCAAATTGTTTTGGTTGGAAAAGACTTTTAAAATCATAGAGTCCAATCATTAACCTAACACTGCCTATCCCACCACTAAACCATGTTCCCAAGCACTTCATCAATGCACCTCTTAAATACCTCCAGGGATGATGACTCCACCACCTCCCTGGGCGGCCTGTTCCACTGCTTAACAAACCTTTTAGTGAAGAATTTTTTCCTAATGTCCAACCTGAACATCTTCTGGTGCAACTTGCAGAGAGAGGTCTTCAGTTAGGATCATGAATGTTCATGTTAGAACTGAAAATGCACTCTCATTTTACCATGTCTTATTACTAAATTATCTTCCAGAAGTTCTGATAGCAAACTGTTTTATTTGTAGGAACTGGTGAAACAGAAGATTAAACGTCAGCTGACCAAACATCAAAAGTCTGCTCTGAGGAGACGGCTGCAAAAAGGAGAGGCAAATATTTATACCAAACAACGCCAAGAAAATATGCACAATATTAAGGCAAGCTTGGATGCAGCTACTTTCTGGGGATAATTTTTTAAAGTTCCCTTAGAACATGAAAAACTCATAATGTATACAGTTGAAAGAATGATGCTAATTGCTGATAATACTTTTGCGTAATGGTGCAATCTCTTCTGTACAACCAAATGTTTTTCTGGAAGTTAATAAAGATCATTCTGGTTCCTGTGATTTTGACTGAGGGTTTTTGGTTTATGTTTCTGGTTAAACCTGTTGACTGTAATTTAAATTATATTGGTAGTATCAGCTAAGATCACTTAACTACCATAATTTCCAGCAGTGTCTTGTTGTAAATCAATTGTTCTGTGTTTGTTTAACACTTTTCTGTTATGCAGAGGATTCCTCTTCAGTGGGAAAGAATGGACGTTTTTAAAACAAATTTTTGCAGCGACATGAAATTTAAATTTTAAATGTTTCATCCTGTTAAAACATATAATTCCTTGGTTTCATTAAAAATAACAAATATAAACATGACAGTAGTTAGTACTCTTAAGATTCATGTTTGTTCTGGGTATGGTTCAATGTAATTATCACAAGCAGGTGCTGGCCGAAGCAGCTGGGAGGGACCACAGCTGAGAGAAACAACAGAACCATCCAGTGAGATATTTCATATCATACTAACATCATGCCTGCTATGTAAGAGGAGAGCTGGGCAAAGGAAGGGGTGCTTGTTTTCAACTTGTTTCAGTGTGTAGCTTCACCTTGGCCAGAGCAGGCCAAGTGGTGTCCAAGTGGCACCATCCTGGACATGAGAATTCATCCACAACCTCCTCTCTAGCAGCAGCTCTGGAAGTGGTGTCTGATGAATGCCCAGGGGTGGTGAAGGGC
>JANHFX010000502.1:0-13600 GCA_027560015.1 Chloroceryle amazona | reverse complement strand
AGTTGCGGGGGTGTGGGGCCGGAACAGGGGCGGCCCCCGTGAGGCAGACCCCCCTTTCGCGGGCCGCTGCACGGCCTGGGGCGGCCCCCCCCCCCCCCCCCCCAGCCTTCACCTCTTGCTGGACTCTGAGGGCTGCCCCCCATCTCGACCCCACCCATAGCCCACAGCTAAAATAAATACCTGCTGCTGCCTGACTCTGCTCTTACACCACTTCACAGAGGGGTAGAGTAGGGCATTAACACTCCCCTTTGAAGAACTCCTGTCTGTATTTTATTTTAGCTGCAATGCTAAAATGTGAGCACAGCAGCACTACGGTGTTTTAGAGCATTTATTTTCTTGAACAGTAGCTTAAAGTAGAAAAATGCTGCTATCTCCACTATATTCTCTGCATTTCACCGTAATTTGAGTTTGTAGAATTTCTGCTTTGTCTTCCTTTCTCCCTTTTTTTGAGGCATGGTTTATTCTAAGTTCCAAAATGTAGAATACTGGTAAACTTGTGTTTTTAAATGCAAAATTCCCAGAGGAGAAATATTCCTGTTTTGCAAGGGTAATAGAAAATTCATTTGCATCTTTGAAATTTCCTGCCTTAAAAAAAGCCCTTCCAAGGGAATAGGGCTTGAAACACAAATGTTGTGCAACAGTAACAGGAAAAGAATGAAACAGGCCGATTTATTAAATCACTTTCGCACTCTTGCCTTAGAAATCATGCAAAATTTTCAGAAAACACACACAAAAAAAAGGAAAAACAAAACCAAGAACAAAACTAGAACACCTAAGATCCAATTTTAGTGTTAGTCCAGGGCTACAAAAATAGACCACAAATTCTGAAGGAAGGTCAAATATATTGAAAGGTACTCTGCCCAGCTTTACTATGACCAAAGGGGTGCTAAGGCTTCAGGTAGTTGCCACTGTTTTGGCATGGCAAAAGAAGACTGCCCAGAGAGGACTGGCATGTCCTCTCCAGCCAGTTCAGAGGGATCAGATGTTGGGAGCAGAGACATCTAGAGAACGCAGAGCTGCTGCTGGGAGGGAGCACCCCACACCTGGATATGTGATGGATTCCAGTGTGCTGGCCACATTCCCATCCCACTTTATTTCTGGACAGTTTGGTCCTGAGATCCTGATGAGGATCAGGAGCAAAGCCTACTGACCCAGGCACCCTGCTGCCTACCTAATATAGGCATCACATGAGTCAGAGAGTGTTTGGGCTGCAATTAAATACACAACCGGGACTGATTAATTGGAAAAAAAAAATCCTTATCCATAAACAGAAGAAAGTACTTCACTCACCGCACGTGTTAGGGCAGAGATGGGGATCAGCAGAAGGCTTGGCACAGGCACACTGCCTTCCCTCGGGACTCAAGCACACCTTTAACCTTAGGGGAAACCGTGTGCTGGGACACAATCAAAGCCAGGAGCTGCTGGGGAGAAGCCGCACAAGAAGGAAAATTTTATTCCTCTGCTGTTTTCTTCATATTTGGAGTTAGTTTTGGCAACATGTCACTGAAGAGAGGTGTATACACAGAAATAAAACTGCAGTCTACGCTTATCTCAGTGGTGCTGCTCTAATAGAAACGTGTTGTCATCTCACAGGGGAAGACTCTGGTGTTAACATAGGAATAATAGCAAAGAAAGGGACTAAACTACTTATTTCCTCTGCTTTGATTCATTTTGGAGGCTATCTCCTCCTATGTCTCTGACTGACAACAGCTTGAGATGCTGAAGTCGGTTAATTGTTATGCATCCCTGGAGCATTATTGCAAGCCATGTGAAAACACCTAAGGGAGCAGTAATCACCTGTGATTCTGGTGAGAGCATTAATCCTATAAAATGGGGGGAAATCATCAGTTTGAGGAGAGAATGAGAGCAGTTTATTCATCTGCAGTGAACCTTCTCCATACTAAGGGTCGGGATGCACTCCTTTGGGCTGAGGTGGGGCTCATCTTTTGGAAAACACTAAACTCTGATTTAGAGACTTCAGTGGCTGTAGAACTGAAGAACGCTGGCAGAGATAAAGCAGAATGAGCCCCCGGCCAAGGATGTGATGTTGTCATTAAATAGTTGCTTGTGCCATGCATCCTAAAAGGTGGCACAAAGGTAACTGATGCAAAGTTGTCTTTATCCTGGTAAAACTGTGCAATGACACCTCTTTGCAGTGAAAACCAGCATTAAGCAGGGCTGAGAGGTAAGAGGATGTAGCACTATGGGTACAACATGGCCTGTATGCCTACATACCCACCACATTTGTTAGGTCTGAGAAGTGACTTGGTCATCACAAGCCATGAGATCATCAGAGAGTCAGAGCACCAGAGGGAAATGAAGATGTTCCTTTCAGGCTTATGCCATGGAGATTGTGTTTGGATGGATGGGGTGGCCTGACTCATGGCTACAAGTAGTTCTTCCCAGGGGAGGATGGTGATCAGGGGAGTTATCTGCATGCCCCACACTGGAAGGAGCGTGAAAAGTCAGTGCTGCACACAATACACTCATTCTTTCTCCTTGCCCTGCAAATTTGTAGCTGTTGATTAAATCCCCTTTCAGAGGGGAGCATTACAAGGCTTCTACATGCTTTCATAGGCAAAGACCTCTCTGCTCCTTCTGTGTTTTCATTCTCACATCAGCCTCTGCCCACTGAATAACAACAGTAATTGGATGTATTTAAATAGCACTGCTCATTATTGTTTGGCCAGTAATCAGACAAGTCTCCTGTTCCCTGCAACCTGACTGCCATGTGCCACAAAGGAAGTCTGACTACAGCTCCTCCTTTCCTCCCACCTGCGTCCCCTCATCTCTCCACCCTGCCCAAGTTGGGCGTGCAAATTGTATTCCAGTGGTAACAAGTTTTCTCTCCATCTGTGGCCAGCAGGACGATGGGGGTACCCTGGGGCAACCTTGAGCTGTTTGTTTGTTGGGGCAGTAATTGCCTACAGAGACAAAGGGCTTCATCAGAGGAGATGGGGCTAATGCTCCATGCCACTTTGATTCCTTAGTCCCTGGGACTGAACAGGAGGGATCAAAACACCATTTATATATCTTCCTAGTTGCATTCTGACTGGCAGGTGGAGACCATACTGACTTGGTGTGTTGACTCTTGGAGATGTATGGGCAGTGCTGGTTGGCCTCCTCAAAAGCTTGGATGTTGGATGCATAGTGGACACCCACAGTCTTGGGTCTGACTATGGGTCAGAGTGGCATTGTCGGGAACCACCATCCCCTTATGGATACTGGTCTTTGTTCAAGTAGAGATGTTTGTAGGAGAAATGGGATTCCTGCCTGGTGCAGTAGATTTGTTCTGGGCATCTCTATGCTCTTTCCTTTTTGCTCCCATCACTCGTTAAAACAAAGGGAGGAAAGGGGGGAAGGCCCATCACCAATCCGAGCTCAGTAGCAGCAGCAAACATTCTGAATCACCATTCAGATGTAGATATCAGGCCAATAGCAAGTATTTGCCAACAGCCCATTGGCCACACATCTTAGAATCAGCCATGCCCCATCTCTTTATTATGAGTAACAGATACACTTGCAGAAATCGGAATCTATTTCCCAGTGATTCATGAGCATGTAGGAAAAGGGGGGGGGAACAATAGACTAAATACACCTGGTAATTTATTTGCTATGAATAATTTGAGCAGCTCCAAGTGATGGAGATATCTTAGTTATTTATCCTGGGGGGGAATTTTGCAGGTGCTACAGACTGGGTGTGCTTCAGAGCAGGCACTCCCTTTAACGTTTGCTTCCCTCGTCCCAGTATAAACCTCTATGGCCATATTTGGAACAAGATATAAGACGTGCTTCATCCAAGTCTTTCATTAACTGCGATTTCTGGAATCTCTTGCCAGCTAAATTATTCCCTGCAGAATCCTTGTCTCAAGGGTTAGGAAAGGGTTACTGAGCATGCCCTCCCATTTGGGCTGGGTGGGTTAAATATAGTTGGCTTTCATCTACAAACCTCATAAAGAACAAGCAGCTGCTGCAGAGATGGGCACCTTGTAAATCATTGCAATAAATAAATAATGAAGGGGTGCATTGCTCCATCATAGGCATGGCTCTGTGCAAGGGCTGGGTGCTGGACACTGACCCCACAGGACCATCTCTGGAGGTGACATAGTTGCCTGTACTTCTGAGCTCTGCCCTGGAGCAGGTGGTTTGCCTTCATGTGGCTCCTGAGGTGTGTTCACTACAGTTTTGGTCCAAGGCTATTGGAGTTTCTCCTTGTGGGTTGCAAGAGAGTAATTTGCTGGAACCTGGCCCCACTGTGTTAGTCGGCAGAGAGTTAATGTGAGCAGCAGCTTCTCTGTATGTCATATTTTGTGTCACCATATTTTAACTGTAGGGTTTTGTCTTCTGGCACCACCAGACTGTGATGCATTTCACTATTTTTGGTGCTAAAATTCAGAGAGATTTTTCCATCAAATATCTTTGTATTTGTTTCCAGAAACAAATGATTAGCATTAGTATTCATTAGTATTCGTGTTAACAATTGATAAAGGGCCCACTACTGTAATATCTGTGCATAGCACACAAAATTCAATTAAAAATATAATAATTTCCCCGAGCCATGATCATATAATCTGTACTACCCTCCAGAATGAGTTCCTGAGACTTCTCCCAAAGTTTTCTGTGGAGGAATCTGTTTGCTGGTGAAAAAGGACCTGGCGTCGAGGACGCTGTGGTTAAATGAGCAGGAGCAGTCTGGTGAGGGTGGGAGAGGGCATGCACAAGGCAAACCAGGAATACTTCTTTGGTAGCGCCAGGCCAGTGGCAGCCCTGCTCCCAGTCATTTTGACTGTCCTTCAGCAGAGTTGGTGTGTCTTGATAAGGCTCCATGCCCCATCAGGATGGCTCAAGGGATTGGGGTCTTCTCCATCCAGATACTTTGTCACCTCCATCCTCTGATTAAGTCACTGTCTGTAGTCTAGCAGTGGTGCTTCCCTCTCTCCTGGCTCTGCAGATTTGCTTCACAGCCTCACCAGGCAGAAAGTCAATCTGGTGCTGGAGACCCATTGCACAGCTGGAGACCACAGCCCTGCTGCTTCCTCTTGAGGAATGGCTGATGCAGCCCTGGAGACAACAATGGAAGAATCTTTCCCTTACTGCTGAGAACTGACTGCCAGATTCCTCACCAGAATATGGTGTCTGACATGGCATTTAACTCACAGCTAACACCCCAGAGCAAACAGCCAGTTTATGCAGATTGTGCATGGAATGTGTGGGCACATTCCCTGCTCAGAGGTACGTGTCATTATTCTGCTCTGTTGAGCCTCTGATGACCACTCCCAGGATGAGCCAGTGAGGAGGTTTACCTCTAAGATACCACCACAAACCTCCAGCAAACAGAAAAAAAGTCATCTCAGAGGCATCTGGGCTCCTGTAAAGCAGTGTTCGTATGGATGTTGTTGTATTTTCAAATAGTATGGGTGGGTACCTGCTTTGTGGCTTTCCTGAACCTGGTTCTCTTGGTGAGGTTAGGGGCAGGGTTGAATTTTCAATAAACAACAGAACTGAATGTTTAGACCTTGTTTCACAGTTCAATCCAAAGCTGTGTTTGCAAGACAGGCTTGGTACTGCTAACCAGCAATCAATATCAATATTTGATGTACCTTGCACAGAGTGAAGTCTATGGGGAGGTCTCAGATTTGAGGCAGAAGGGCCAGTTGTTTCTTACTCTCATGAAGCATTTCTTTCTTACTGAAACATCTCTTACAACTGTGGTCCATCTCCAGCAATTCAGGACCTCAATAACATGCTTAAAACTTCACTATGTACTCTGGATGTTATCCAGATCATTATGAACCACATGATGGATGACTTCTTCAGGGTTATGGCAGTCAGCACTTGGCCATCAACACTCCTAGAGTCCTACCTTTGTACCGGAAATATGTCACGGGGGAGAAATGGCCTTCAGTGCTTAAAATATCACAGCCCACTCCTGGAGCTTCACCCTGAGACACTGATAACAGTTGCGTGAGTAGAGAAAAGAGGTCTGGAGTTCCTCCAGTAAGATAAATTGGCTATTCATCAGTTCTCTGATGGGCCTTGAGTATTACCTTCTCTCAGGCTTTGTATGACTATGTTTAGCTGAAGTGCCATACAAGTGTATGTGAGAAGAGCAGGGAGGAAACTGGATGTCTCTGACATGTTTTCATTCACAAAGGTGGGAAGTTAAATGTGAGTTTAACCATGCTGTGGTCCTGGATGTGTGTGTGGGGGCAGATCTTTCACTAGAGTCAGCACATTGACCAAAGAAGGCAGTTTTGACAAAAAAAAAATCTAACTCTATCTTATGTGATGCCGACAGATCTGAAATAAATGAAGTGGACACAAACTGGGCCACCCTTCATTAAAATATCAGATTCTCCTTGGAAGTGCTATGTTAACGGTTGGACTCATTAACATAAAGGTCTTTTCCAGCCTAAACAATTCTGTGATTCTATGATTCTATTCTTTGATTCCTGAATCTCAAAGCACTTGATCCCTCAAGAACATCTGTGGTGTCTGCCTTTAAATATCATTTGTCTCATTCAGATATCCAAATGCAAAATGCAGTACTTGGGGATGAGATGTCACTTCTGGACTCCAAAAAATGAGTCAATCAGAGGGAAACACAAATCTATGAACTTGAGCTGGGATTACATAAATCAATATGCATCTTGACCAGACCTCTACTTTTCATGTTACTTAACTGTACTAGAATAACAACAGTGAAATAATACTTTGGAGTGTATCTTCTGTTTGCAGAACATAGCAGTTGGTCATGGTTGCCTGAGATCCATGTGCTTTCCACACATAGCTTTCAACTAAAGTCAGTGATCGAGAAAAAGAGCTCACCTGAAATACCAAACCCTGGAGATCGCTTCCCTATCCTACCCCAAGCTTTTAATCCAGCCTTGGACTGCCGTCTGTGTTTCTCCATGCTAGGAATAGTCACACTTCTGTGCTTCATCCTGCACCAGGGAGGATGGTTGTATTACAGCTGATGAAGCCATCAGCATCCCCAGAAATGGGGACGGGTGAGTACCTGAGATAAACAGTTCAGCCTTGGCACTTTTCTTGAATGTTGCTGCTTCTATTTCAGAGCTCATGTGCCTGAAAGCCTGTCTGTTTTTTTCTGACTGTATCAGTTGGTCTAATAAAAGATACTACTTTTCCTTACAAACCTGCTCTGCATTTCTGAGCTTAGGTTGTTTATCCTTCACTACATGCTGCTGGCAATGGCTGAGGCTCCCTAGCCATACAACATCTAGGAAGTTAATTCTGTGTCAAGCCCTGGGTTTACATGCATGGGCACAGTGAATATACTTATTTACTGGAGAAGTTCATCAGCTCTCCCTCCTGATGCTTTTGGTGAAGAGGAAGAAAATGGTGATCTCCATGGACCGTTCCCTGGGAACATGGGCTGATGCACATAAGGACTTCATGGGGCTCTGCAGAATGGTTCCACCCAACATAGAGGAATCCTGCTGAGTTTCCACTGGCTATTTCTCACCCTGGAAAAGGATGAAGCATTCTTCAGCCACTCGTTAGATGTTATCTAATAGCTAATGCTGCTAATGAAAGGCCAGGAGGTGGCACAGTCCCAGAAGTCTCTTGCAGGGATTGAACCCAGAGACCCTTTGTGGGGCCTGTGGAGCCCAAGTTATTGTCTGACTCTACATGGGCAGCTTTAGTGCACCCTGCCCCAGTGTTTTGCACTTAACAGTGACAACAGTGTCAACCCAAGTGGCTGCTGACCTGACTGCAGTCAGTATTGCTCAGTGCAACACTTCCACATGAACACTCGTGAATTTTATCTTCTGGGAAGGCTGATGTAATTTGGGGCACAAAAATCATGCTGTAAGACAGTCCCACTGGCTCACCAATCAAGACCTTCAACCCCACTCCAAAGGCTGTGAAAAGACCTGCAACAGTAAAATGCACTGGACCTGCCCACAGTGTCAGCAGGGGACAGGATTTCCAGCATTGGTGGCTTCCCAGGGTGACTGACTACACTGCAGGGTTATCACCTGCAGGGAGCCAGAGGCAGGAGGGAAATCCTCCAGTGCAAAAATACACAACACCTTCCTCATTAATAGCTGACTAAGAAAGAAAGAAAGAAAGAAGAAAAAATAATGAATGCTGCAAAAGAATAATGAACAGATTACCTGTGAGAAATGAGTTCTGTAAATGCATATAGCACTGTGTTAAAGGATGTGGCATTTATAGGAGATCATGTAGTATCATGAATAGATAAAATGAGCAGAACAAAAATTTAGTTTTGAAAGGGCTGTAAACTTCAGCTTCAGGGCATAAACCAGGTCCTAATTAATGGGAGCTGTGAGGAACCTTTATTTTTTTATGGCAAGTTATTCCACAGTTCTCTCCCACAGAGCGTGGTGCCTTCCCTGGAAACGTCTCTTGTTGGCCAGTGTGAGAAAGCAGATGCTGGGCAAACTGGATCATGGGATGATCCACTCTGACATATCCATCTCTGCTACCCTCTTCTGTCATATATGTACAGGGTAGTGACCTGCTTTATTAAATCTCTCCATGCAGAAGGCTATATCAGTGTAACTATGTGTATCTGTAGTTGCATGAATGCTTTTCTCAGAGTTATGGGGGAACTGAACAAGAAATACTGTGAACATGCACAGAGATTAACTGATAAGCATGTAGTCTATTCCACACAGTATCTGTGAATGCATCAGTGCTACATGCTTGTATAAGATGGTGTGTGCGTATATTTTAATAAATATACCTTTCAGAAAATATTATTTGATGTCATGTAATTAAATGGGTCTTTTTTTTAATATGTGGCACATGCATGAAGAAATATATGTATGCACTTCCATGTAAAATAACCAAATATGAAGGAAAAGTGTAAAAATAATAAGCTTGTGCACTGAGGTAATTCTATATATTTCTAAAAAGCATTGCTTTCAGTCATGCAGAACAGCAAGGACAGGTGTCCTCAGTGTCTGTGAAAAGCACCAGAGACCTGAAAGTCCTTCCAAAACATGTTGCCTTCAGTTAAAAATCAATTAAAACTCCCCTCCCTTTCCTAGCGCCTGAAGCATAAAAAACTCCATCATTTAGAGATCCATTATTTCCAGCAACTAAAAGTTTGGATCAGGGCTATTTTCAAATCATGGATGCCATGCTCTTTGCCTCTCACTTTTGGCAACTGTCAGCTCTGCAAGCCCGACCGTGATTCCTGCAAGGAGGAGGAAGAAGAAGATGAAGGCAGAAATACAGCTCTATTTATGCTGATATTAGATCTCAGACTACATGATCTCACCTAATTTAAAGTTACTCCAAATGAACTATCTTCAAGAATGTAATTTTAATGTTTCTGTATCAGGCCATTCTTATCTTTCTGCATTACCATGATATCATTCAGGAATAATAATCGCACTATTAGTTTTGGTGTGTAAACAGGCTGGCGAGGAGAAACGGATTTCAGTCACCGCCCTGGAAATCACTACTGTCTCAAAAAAAAAAAAGTACGAAGTTTATAAAATCCGTCCTCGGGTGCTGTACAACTGCAACAGATGCCCTTCCAGGACAGGTGATTTAGGGTAAAAATGGAAATATGTAAGGATGGAAGTGTGAGCATCTCGAAATCCTTCTTTTCCTCTCTGCATTTTTTTTTTCTTCTTTAACAGGGGCATATATGGAATGTAAATGAGCAAAATACAGACCAAAAATGCCCCGAGCTGATCAGAGAGTGTGTTATGCATCAAGGCAAAGGCACCAGCCAATGAAAGCAAGGCTGCTGTTTTTTATATCATTAATATTGCGAAGCAACATTAACTGATTGGAAAGACTTTTCGGGAGCTGGCAGAGCCTGCGAGCCATCAGTCCCTTCTGAACGTCCGAACGATTTGTCTTGCTACCCGGATTTTTGAGAACGACGCCAGGTTTCCCTCGTTTAATCTTTGAGAGGGATGACGAATGATAACATTTTCCCCCACCGAAGAACCTGAGAATAAACAATGAAAACAAAGGGAGTTTTGTACTTAAAACTGCAGAGGGGAAAACACAATATACTGTGGCGAGGGGGTCGGGAGAAGCGGCGCCAGCGTGGGTTTAACCGCGGATGTTAAGCGCGGCCGCTCACTCGTGGCCGCGGCCGCTTCACGGGGCAGAGCGCCGGCAGCCAGGGCTGCTGGTATCGCTGTTTCCACGGAGGGAATGGAGTAAAAAATAAGTTTCTATGCGTTTTAGCCTACCGCGTCCAAGCCCGCAGGTGCCTGCCAGGCGGACAGCACTCGGGGACCCCCGGCCCGGCCCGCGGCGAGCGCCCCGACGGGGCTTCCGGGATCACGCGTGGCACGTAGATCCCCGAGTGGGGTGAACGTCGCAGGCGCCCGGCGGGGAGCAGCGGCCTGGGGCCGCCCGCCGAAGAGTAGCGGTTGGAGCTCCCCGGGGATCGGTGTGGGGGGTGGCTGGGTCCCCGTCTGTCTGCGCTCTGTCCTTTCCCATCTGCCGTCAGCCCATCCCGTGAAGCACTGGGGCATCCTGAGTCAAGTGTTTCATGGCGGGGCTCCTGTCGCCTGGCTCTCCGGCCGCGCTGCTTGACCGGATGGATGTTCGTTTCCTTCAGCAGAAACAATCCTTAAGGCTGTCTGGAGTATGACAGAGAGTGAAACGCCCCTGCAGAGCAGCAGCACCGCTACTGTCCCATCGCGGTCTGTAGGGTGACATTAAACACCAAAGCCCCTGGCCCATTCAGACGCTGCCGAGAGCAGCCTGTGGAAGGCTGTCAGCGTGTCCTGGGGTGAAACAAACTCTGACTACATTTTCCTCTGGGATCGCTTTAAAATTATAATTTCTTTTTGAAGGAGCGCACGGCCACTGAAAAGCTGAAGGTCAGTCTCAGCTCTACTTCAGCAAAGCTGAGAAGGCTCCTGGAGACTTCTGCATGGCAGAGATTGAATTGCTCTGCCAAGCTGACACTTGAAAGATTAACTTGTAGGCTGCTCTGCTGGCTAAAAATGTGGCAGAGTGAAACATCCCTCTAATCTCAATTGCCAAGGTTTTGTTTTTTTCACAGAATAAAACTGTCTAGGCAGGCCCCATAAGAATTACTCTGAATTGAGGGAGGAGCAAACGACTTTTATGGGCACTTTACCTCTCTGAGAAACAGTAGTAGAGGCTTTCCCAGTGGAAAGGTGGGTGGATGCTGCTTAATGTGGGCTTCCTGTGCTGAGGATAAAGGAGCTTGTGTCAGTCCTAACATCTCACAAGGAAGTCCGCGGCTAATTGAAGCCATTTGGGTCACCCAGACACCTGGAAAAGGGCTTTGCTTGAGTTCTGCTGACCCTTTTCAACTTGTAATGCTTTTTAGAGAGCTTCCCCCTCTGCTGCCAGATTCCCCAGAAGGCACTGAGTCCTCTGGAGAAGAGTAGATGGGATCTATTCCCAACTTCAATAATGAATGATGTGTCTCCTATACTTGGGCTGGTTTTTGCATGTTTATATTGTTTTTTTACGGTTTATTGTTGTTTTGTGTCGTACAGAACTGAGAGTACAAGTCTCAGAGACATGGCAGTGAGATGAAAATACACTTTTCACAGCTTAGCATTGGGCATAAGTCACTGCTTCAATTTTTAATCTTGGTTTCCTCAAGTTTCTCAGCAACTCCTGCACAGCTTTTATCTTTTGATTGCCTTGGCCAAGATGTGCTGTGTTTAGGAGGCAGTTCCTCCATTTTCTAATACACCGTCACATCCTGAAAATGCACCCGTGTTGTGTCTTTCTTGAAGTGAGAACCAGTAATGACGAGCTCATTGTCTGGGGATGGGAAAGCTGGATTTGAAAAGATGCCGTCTGAGCTGGAAGAGCAGATGCAATTTAGAGGTAAACATTAAAGCAAACAGGACTCTTCTAAGGAACCATAAAACCCCTGAAAGCCCGATAAATAAATAAATAATAAATAAATATGTTGTTCCTGTGAAGGGCCTGAGGCTGCCACACAGCTCTGGAGTAATTTCTAGGAGGGGTCTTACTCTCAGGGTTTCTGCTTCTGCTCTTCCTTAGAAGTATCAGAAATGGTCAGAGTGTGGTTGGGTAAAAAAGAGGCCACAGGGACACCCTGTGTGGCTCTTTCCTTTGCCAAGCACCACAACAGGTGATGGGGTGACCTGCAGAGAAGCAGCTCTGTGGAAAAGGACCTGGGAGTGCTGGTGGTTCCGTGTGTGAGCGGGACTGGGCCAGCTGATTTCACTCCAGCCATGCCCCTGCCACTAACCTTTAAGTTTGGCTTGTAGGGGAAACTGGGACCAGTGACCAGTTACGCTGAAAAATGAGGAGGAAAATCTAAGAGGGAGAGAACGCTGGAGAAAAAGAGCTCCAGACAATCCAAATAGAGGTTTAGGGCAGGCGATGTAGTCTGGAGAACTTCTTCAAGGCAGCAATTGGCTGGAAATCCAGTTACTACCATTATCACTCCAAAGGAGTTTTCACTTCTGAGCTAATTTCTTCTAAGTATAAAGTATTATTTTGGTTAAATCCATATGAACATCTCAATTTTTTACAGGGAAAACAAAACAAAAAAATAAATAAAAGGAGAAATACAAACCTGGGTAGATCCTGATGCTGGTGAACACCCTCCGTAATTTCAGTTAAACTGATAAAATAGAGAATGGGAGGAAGCTGACACTGACACTTACCAGAAAAATTTAGACCCACCACCATGACCTTGTGCTGACCTGTTTATTAATCTCCGTTTCTTAGCAGGCTTCTAAAACATCCATTTAAAGTAAATACGCAGAGCTGACATTAGATGTCAGCAGAGCCCCAGCTCCCGAAGGCTAAACAGTGCCCAGGACCAGGACAGGCTCATTCTGCCTTCTCCCCGTTTATGCTGGGACTGTACTGGGAATCTATAAGCAAATGGATGAGAGACTGAAGTTGCTCATGATTTCCTGAGGGTCAGCGTTATCTCGCCAGCAGCCATCTGTCCAGGAAAATGGCATCAGCTGCCATTCAGCAAGACCCAGATAGGCTGGAGAGTTGGGCAGGGGAACCTCATGAAGTTCAACCAGGCCAAATGTAGGGTCCTGCACCTGGGGAGGAATAACCCCCTGCAGCAGTACAGGTGAGGGGCTGACCTACTGGGAAGCAGCTCCGTGGAGGACCTGGGAGTTCTAGGGGCAGCTAGTTCCCCATGAGCCAGAAATGGGCCCTCAGGGCCAAAAAGTCCAATGGTCTCCTGGGGTGCATTCAGAAGAGTGTAACCAGCAGGTTGAGGGAGGTTTTTCTACCACTCTACTCTGCCTTAGGGAGGCCATCTCTGGACTATTGACTCTAGTTCAAGAGAGACAAGGTACTACTGGAGAGAGCCCAGGGGAGGTTCTGAAGATGCTGAGGGGCCTGGAGCATCTCTGTGCAAGGAAAGCCTGAGAGCCCTGGGGCTGTTCAGCTGGAGGAGAACAGCCTGAGAGGGGATCTGATCAATGCTGATCAAGAGCTAAAGGGTCCCTGGGGAGCAAGAGGATGGGGCCAGACTCTTGTCACTGGTGCCCAGCGACAGGACAAAGGGCAATGGGCACAAACTGGAACCCTGAAGTTATACCTGAACTGGAAGAGAAGCTTCTTTTCTGTGGGGATGCCAGAGACT
>JANHFX010000501.1:8163-26529 GCA_027560015.1 Chloroceryle amazona | reverse complement strand
GTGTCGGTGAAGGCGTCAGGTGAAGCTGTGCCCGCAGCCGCGCCTGTCCCGCCGCAGCCCCGAGCGGCGGGCGGGTGCCCGGGATGGTGGGGCGCTCGCTTTGGCCTGGCTTGCCTAAAAATCCAGGAGGTCTCCCAAGAGTCACCGGGCTTTTGGGGGAAAAAGCAGCGGGGAACAAAACCTTTGCCTCCCAAGACATACTCTTAGACTTTATTTTTTTCAGAATTTAGCGTAGCCTTGGTTTGTTTTTTTTTTTTTTTAGACTCTTTGTAATCGATGCTTTTCAGCTTAGTGCTCTCGTTATGTTTCCTAGGTATAATTTTGCTTGCATTCCCTCATACCTTCTTGTCTTGTCTTTCAGGGAGGGAGTTGCTTTCCGGTAATAGTAAAGGAACGCGATACTGAATGAAAACGCACCAACAGCATCCTCGTTAGTCGGAGCCTGACTCTCTCTGCTTAATGTTGGTTTCTTTGTCATCAGGTCTGCTAAAAAATGACAGAATATAAGCTTGTTGTCGTTGGAGCTGGTGGTGTAGGCAAGAGCGCCTTGACAATACAGTTGATTCAGAATCACTTTGTGGATGAATATGACCCAACAATAGAGGTAAACAATTTAACATGATGCTTTTTTTGTGAAGTGATATTAGTTGCTTACTTTGGATGCTTACCACAAAAACATAGCACAAGGCTTTATGCTAAAATGAGCTCAGAAGTCAGCACTGGACCAGAATCATGATGTTCTGCTCTATTTGGCTTTATCTGGCTGTGGATCAACAGCTGCGGTAAAAAAATTAACAATTCCCAGCAATTAAAATATGGTGTTAATTGCCATGCTTTGTTGGACAGTTTAGATGCATGTTTTTAGGGTCTTGGTGATGAAGTATTTGCCAAATTCACTTGAGAATGCTTGGCAAACCAAACGGTCTCCCGTGGACCGTTGGATTTAATAACCTCAGACTGTATAAAAGGAGAAATGACACAATAATTTACCCAGGATTTTTATATTCCTGGTACTGAAGCTCTGTGACTTATGACTTCATTTATGTTGATACAAGGAGGCACTTCTGAGCTCACTTGAAGGAATCACAAGGGTTTAAATTTAGACTTAAAACGGTGACTTGGAAAATGCTGATGTAGATGTTTTCAGGTAGACATAAGCAAAAGGGGCCGGTGCCCTGAGGTGACACAAAGCTGTCTTCCTTCATCGAAGCACAGGCCTGAGGTCGTGCACCTTAATGTGCCTCTGAGTCGTGTCTCTGTTGCGCGGCCAAGTAACTTCATGTGTGCATGCAGGAGAATTTGTGAATAGACCTATGGAGAGAAGGAGAGTGGAGCAGCTTGTTCAGTTACTATAAAAAAACAAAAGCCAAAACCAATCACCAACAAAAAAAACAAACCAAAACCCCAATGTACCAGCAACCCAAAAAACACACTTAAAAACCAGAAAACACGCAAAACTTTTGGAGATAAGCAAAATGGGATTGTAGTTATTTTCCTACAAAAGGAACTTGGGAAGATGTTGGTCTTTGTGATGCTTGTTCATAAGCATCTGGGTTTTTCTTAGGGTAGGGATGTGTTTATGCATTTCAGAGAGTACTGTGGAGGTTCTCCGTTAGATGTTTCATGAAGCCAGAACTGTGGGGAACACAGAAACTGAAATTCCTAAGTCACTTAAGGGATTTTTCTAATCAATGAGTCGAGTATTTTGAGGAATGACAAATATATTTGAATATAAAACATGAAAATGAAAATACAGTTCCTTATAAAAAGAACCTAAAATCCCAGAACTGTGGCTTTTGTTTGGTAGTGTGCAGGATGACTGTAACACTGTGGGGTGGTCCAGAGTAAGTATACTCTGACAGAAAAGAAACCTTTAACCTAATAAGTTTTACCAGAGTTCACAACTTGGTGCATGCAACAGGATTAATCTCCTACGAGTGCTTGACTGTGTAATAGTTACCACTGTTGTCTTGTAAATTCAGAAACCCTAAGAATGGAGACTTTATCTTCCTGCTTAGGAGGTAAATCGCCTTGTGCGCGCTCACAGTGCGATAATCACGTAGGTAAACTTGTAGGGAAGAAAAAGTCACTTATAAGAAGAGTGCTCCGTGATTTGGAGAGGCAAACAGGTTCCAGAGAGTGGCTTTGGAATGGGCTTTAAGTGCTTCAGTCCTTGCCTGGCCAGACTCCCCTCGGGGTGGGAAGGTCTGCTTGATTGCTTCCTGTATAGACAGTGGTGGTAGGGGCTGAGCAAAGCACAGCAGGTCTGGAGTGGGGTTTATGCAGAGTGAGGAAATAAGGCTAAAGTTGCTTTGACACAAGCAGTGTCACTAGGTTGTTTCTGCTGTATTACTGTTTCTTTCATTGCCACACAGTTGTTGCCTAAATACTAATTTTTCCTCTCTGATAAATAAGCTTAATAATTTGGGGTAGACAAAGAGTTGAGTGTTTGTTGTCTGTAGTGGATTCCGTAACTACACAGTCAGTGAATAATAATAATCTTTCCTGTGATTTAACACAATGAACTTCAACACTGAAAATTCCCATGTTGCAAAGACGTGCAATGGATGAGAGGGGGAAAGAAATACACTACTTAACCAGAGATGCTTTTTATGATGTTGTTGCTGATTTCAGTGGAATAGACTTGATGATACAACAAATAACTTGCTTGGCAAATGTCAAATTTCATGGCTTGCTTGAGAATTTTACTTGGGTCTCAAGTTTAGCAGGTGATGGGAGGCATGAGGAGGAATTAGAATGAGTGCATGTTTGGGTGGCTACTGTTAGTCAAGCGTATATGCTTTACACGTGTCGCACACTTTCATATCTTATTTGAAGTAGATGTCCAAGCACAGATTTATAGCTAAGCAGTTTTGAGTGTGGGTTGTTTTTACTGTTCACTAACTCCTGTCAATCTGGCACAGTACACAGAACAGCTGGACTGGTGCCCTCTGCTGGGTAAGGTTCGCTTCATCTGTAGTGGTGTTCTCCTGTAGCCTATCAATTTATTTTTTTTTAATATCACTTTTATTTTTTCGACAGCTTCAGCATGTTTTAGTGCTATATACATATTATTTTTTAAATGTTCTAGATAAAAGACAGCTTTCCTAGTAGGCTGTCAGAGGTTTTTCAATTGGATAAGCAAAATCCCTTGGCTAATTTAGGAATGCTGATATTTAAGTCTGTGTTCTTAAATGACCTGTGTACCTGTGAAACTTCCACCGATGCTTAGTAATGGCTTAGTCGTAGCAGAGGTGATATTCTAACATTAAGCCACTGGTATGATAGATTCTTACAAAAGAGTAGTTGCTCAGATGGGATTTATTAAGTGGCAAATTTGGTTTTTTAGTTAAATTCCATATATAGTGTATAACAGATTTCCTGTCGCATTGACTTAACAGTGCTTGTGAACAGATGGAATTGTCACACCTTCAGCATAATTCATGCTGATTTTTCTGGCTTGTGAAAAACTAATAAAAACAGGTTAAGTGATTAATAAAATTAAAACTTTTTTTTTATATAGATATGCTGAGTCTGTATACTGGGGGGGAAACTGCAAGTTCATATTTGGAGTTGGGTACTGCTTTGAGATGAACGTCTAGTTTCCATTTTGGTTTTACTGACTAGCCTTGTAGTGGGTGTTTCTTCGTTGTTTCTTCACTGCATTCACTACTGCAACCTCCCAACCTGAAGTAAAGCTACTGAATTTTTATAAATGATGAAATTTATAGTTTGGAAGGATGGGTTTTCTTGTTAAAGTGGACTCGGGCCATTCTGAAGCAGAAATGCCACAGATGATAATTTAGTGGCATAACTTTTTGTTAAAGCCTGCATTCTGATTTGCAGGACTTGCAGTACAGTAACACTTAAATAAAATTTTTCCCTTGGGTACACTTACACTGCTGTTCACCGTGATGGGGGTGGAGGTCCCAGCAGCCTGAGCTGGGTGCCTCGGTTTTCTTTTCTACAGTGACAAATGTGATTTCAGGTTTGATGTTTTGGGGGAGGCAGAAGCACAAAGTGTTTATTCTTTCAGTAGCTTGGAAGGACATCATAAGCTTGAATTTTCTTTTCAGCATCTCTTTCCCTTCTGCCTTAAATCTCCTTTCTAGTTAGTAACAAAATTTTCTCTCCAGAAGGGGGCAAAACATCTCAAAGCATTCCTTCTTTTTTCACCTGTGTGGTGCATCTTTGCTGCTGCTGTTACCATGGCAGGCATGCTAAAGCCAGCAGTTCTTAAAACCGATTTTCTTTTCTCTTAAAAATTATTTTCTTTGAAAATTATTTAAAGCTTTTATTTAGAGCTCAGTCGAGTGGAATTTTATTTTCCTTTGAAGTTCTAAGACGTAAAGGAATAATACAGGCTTTTCAAGAACTGGTTTTCATAAAACTAGCAGTCCAATTGCAAGAAGAGAGAAGGAAAGCTTTGTAAATATGCCTAGAATAATTACTATAGCTCTACTAGTGATAAAGATCTACATCCTAGGACGTGGGGGAGCAGATCTTGAAGTGAATTGGAATAAAGATGTGTCTCTTTTTTTAAGCAATGAGACAGAATATCCACCTTATTTTAAAACATGTTGGAGCTTGTGCGTTTGTCTCAGTTGTATCAATATTTAAACATGGTTTATGTGTCTCTAAGTAGGGTATCTACTTCTTACCTGAGCACTGAATTTGCAGTTCTGTGTAACACATTTCCAAAACATGTCGGAGGTAAACTTTGATCTTTAAGGTAAACAGTCAATATTGTTTTACATTCTACTGTTAAATGTCATCCAGGCCCCAGATAAATGTGAGATTACAGAGTTTGTTTAGTTTAAGGTACTGATTCTATACAATTATGTCCTGCTTGTTTTTCATCGTCAGCAGCAAAAGGAGAGCCTTTTGTAACAATACAAATAGATAGAAAGTGCACAGGAGTAGGTGTGCTGTGCCTTAGAATAGCAAGGAAGGAAGGTCATTCTAAATTCATTCTGAAGTTGGCTAAAATTGCAACTTTAATTCTTTTAATACCCTTCCCAGTAGCTTAGGTTCACTTCTGTGTAGTTCTCAAGAGAACAGCAGCAATGCTGTGTTAATCTCTAGCTAAGACATCTGAAAGGTAATTCCAAGATTTCATGGTTTTACCTTTTATTTCTTATAAGCTCACTGAGAATAATTCATGGAACTGTTCAGTGACCTATTTTTAAAGCTTATTGACATGGTTTTATTCCTAACATTTAGATATTTATAGAAGTTATTAGGAAGGTAATGCTCAGACCTTATCACTAAAACTACGTACTCACAGACGCCTAGCACCAAAAAGAGCTGTAAAGAGATATTAGTATCTTGGTGCTTGGGACTTTGTACAGATTTTAGCCTCATGAATCAGTGACCTGAAAACTTTGAATTGATAGCATTGAAATGACTTGGTTCACAGAGGGGGGTGAACCATCTCATCAGAGCTTTTGTACGAATCTGTTGGTCTGTCTTTGCTAAAAGAGCCTGATCTTCAACTCTATCAGCTGTACTTTGGTAACTTCGTAACATGCAATTCATGTTACACACCTGCTTAGGCACACAGCACAGATTTCCTGCCCCCCACACTGAAGGCATTTTATACTTTATTTCCTTTTTCAGTGATGCAGATTTCTGAAGTGGTCTTGTGTATTTCTGTTTTATTTTGTGTGGTGGTGTGGCACAGTGTTTTCATAACCATCCATAGAGCAAAGGTCAAATTTTCCTTAAACTCACTTAAAGCTTAAACAATGCCAGACCTTTTTATCAAGATTTTAAGTCATGTTGTTGTTGTTCTGTTAACAGAAACAAAGGGGAGATGCTTTTGCTCTGGATCTGAACTCCTCCTTTTGTGCAAAATAAGAACACTGCACTTCTTCTCCGTGTGCACGCTCACTGAACATTCTGAGTAACAGCAATTGATTGCTAGTAAACTTTATTATCTCCTGAGTTACAGGTGTTCAAAATCTTGTTTGTGCTTAACCAAGGTTTGTTTATTTATTTTCTCAGGATTCCTACAGGAAGCAAGTAGTAATTGATGGAGAAACCTGTCTCTTGGACATTCTTGATACAGCAGGTCAAGAAGAATACAGTGCGATGAGAGACCAGTATATGAGAACAGGAGAAGGTTTCCTGTGTGTATTTGCTATAAACAATACAAAATCTTTTGAAGATATTCACCATTATAGGTGTGTATATTGAAAGATAACGTGGTATTAGAGGGATAGGTTTCTTGCCCTTCCTCTAGGTGATGGAGTGATCTCTGTTGAAACAGCATCTAGGGGTAAATTGGCAATTTCTAGTGTAAAATAATGTTAGTATTTCTGGATATTCCTAGTGTACATCTAATTGAAATACTAGTAGAAGTACATCTAACTGGTATTTCAAGATGCTTTCTGACTAGTTTTTATGCTGCCAACCAGACCAGTACTCTTCAGAGTTTAAAAACCCTGTCTAAATGCAGAGCATTTAGTGCTACCTTTAGTTAAACCCAGAAAAATCCCAACCCCCCCAAAACACAACAAACAAACCCCACAAACACGCACGCACAAAACCAACCAAAAAACAACAAAACAATCAAATCAAAATAAAAAAAAAACAAAACAAAACCAAAACCACCACCCCCAAACCAAAATCAGAACGATAGTCATAGCACTTCTGATAGTGTTTTATTTGAGGAAATGAGTGTTTTGAGTGCTGAGTATGAAAGATAAGTAGTAAGATTTATACCAGAGGTTCTTAGGCTTGTTCTAGCATTAGCTGTTAAAAATGAAGGGGTGGGGGGAGTGTAATGACATCAGAATCTATAGTAGTTTGCAAAATGTCAACCTCATTTTTGCTTTTTTAACATGATGATAAACTTGATAGTGCCAGGATTGGTCAGGTTTGGGTCTGTTGGTTTTTCTTTTGTGGCTTCTAATAGTGCATGTGCAGTGAATGAACATATTCCAGTATAATTCTTTTTATGTTAAGGGTTTTTATTGTTTTAAAATCTACCATATAAACAATTACTACTTGTTAAATGCAATGTGTCTCTTTATAGGGAACAAATAAAGAGAGTTAAAGACTCTGAAGATGTCCCTATGGTGCTAGTAGGAAACAAATGTGATTTGCCTTCCAGAACAGTAGATACAAAACAAGCTCAGGATTTAGCAAGAAGTTATGGAATTCCTTTCATTGAAACATCAGCAAAGACAAGACAGGTAAAGCTCAAAACTTACCAGCTACAAATGCAGAGCTCTGATCTGAATTACCATAATGCTTATGATTCTAGGCATTGACGATTGCTCGCTCGTCTCAATAGACACATTTCTCCAGAGTAGAGATTCCTGGGATGTTTCTTCTTTCTGACGACTCACTGATGACTGCTGGTTGGTTATTAATGAGTGATTTGCTTCAGTTGCACAAACTCAAAAGAATGAGACCTGGCCTGCTATTACTCTTTGCTGTCAGACAGTTGCAGCATTGTTAATGTTGTGATAGGTTTTAATAGACTTAAAAAGCATTTCTACTTAGAGGTGAAATGCTGGGTTTTTTTCCTCAGCAAGAAGATTAAGACGACAAACAGGTCATTAGTTTATTCTGGTTTAAGCCTTTTCATTAATAACAAAAGGAGTTTTTCTTAGAGGCGTTGATTGAGCATTAGTGGGATATGCCTGATGTACCTTTTCATGGCTCAACAATGACCATAAGTCCTTTTTGAACTTAGTGGACTAATTCCTTGTGTAAAATGATACTCTTCTAAGACTTAAGAGCTCCCTCTTGGTTGATTGTACCCCACCAGTATAGGTGGAGGAGGCAGCTACTGGGGTCCTTGCCGCGCTTCCCTCGGGGGTTTGCTAGGACAAAGGTGCGCATAGTGGCACGTCTGTGCAGTGAGGAGAAGATAAGCTGTGCACATACAGGAGAAACTGGTTCTGTACTTCTGGAAGAAAGCATTCATTTTGAAAAATGCTGATTTGTGGTTTGGCTTTTAAGAGTAGACTTCCTATCAGTACAAATTAGATCAGGCCTGAGTGGCTGAATAGCTCATACTCTGCATAGTTCCATTCAGGTTAGGAGTCAGGAATTAGCTGTACCAGAAGGCAGCAAGTAAGAGCAGAATACTGTACTGCAGTGTAACTGCTAAACAGATTCAGCTGCATTGGTTGACAGAATATCCTTGTGGACAGGACATAAGTTATGTTTTGGATATAAGGAAGGAGTGTTTTATTAGTGCAGATTTGCTACACCCACCCCAGTTGAAACCTGGATTAATTAGTAAAACTTTCCAGAGAAATCAAAGGAATGCAAGCTCCTGGCAGTAGAGAAGGTCTCTTGTTCGGTAGGATTCTAAACCCAGAACTACACAACGTTAATGGCTGAGAATAAATTAGGCCGCAAGAGTGTTTTGAAGAATGTGACACAGAGGTGGACTGAGTAATTGCAGTGTTCTTGTTTGGAAGGTCCTGCATTAGTGGCGGTCATTGAGATGTTAGGATAAAAAAGGAAGATCTCTGAAATTACACTTGAGGTTTGAAATAACAGGAGTTTTGCACTAACATCTAGATTTTACTTTATTCTATCTTATGTAGAACATCAGGCTTTGTTAAGGAAATAATCCTTTGGCACAACCACTCATTATAACTTTTGAGAAAATTTGCTTCTAGAAGTTGGAACCACTAGATACGGTTGCTGATTCTTTTGCAGTGCTGTTCATAACATTCTGTGTTACGAAGCTGCTTCATAAAAATGCTGTGTTTATAAAATATTTTTGAGATGACAAGAGAATTGGAGGAAGAACCTGATCTTTACTTAGATCTAAATATTCATGTTTGGGTGCATATGTGTGTACGTCTATATATTAGGACTTCTCAGTCACACTGTCATATATAAAATACATATATATACACACATCTCCTGCCAAAGTAACTTTTTTAATTGGGGGGATTCAAACGATTTCGTGGCGGCCTCTGGACTAGATTTTTATTGGGCAGAATTCAGTCATTAACTAAAAATAAATAGAACAAACTCTGATCCTCTCTGGTGACATGCAGAACTTCCAGGTATGTACAGATGTAGCTGATGGTCTGGTAACTTCTGGAGACTGTAGAATGTTTGAAATCAATATTTAGAACTAGGAACCTTCCTTTTCTGTACATACCTCCCACCACTCTGAAAAGTCAGCACTAGTGCCCTCTTGAAGGGGCCCTCTCTGTCTTCACTCTCCATCCCACCCATGCGCCCCACTTCTGCTGGAGCTCAGAGAGAATCAGAAGGGTTTCTGGGGAAGGAACCAGAGGAGGTGGAAGTGGAGAGGAGTTGTTGTGTAGTCTGTTTTGGTTGCCAAGACGCTTTAAGATGATGGCATTGTATGCTCATGCAGAACGATATCTTGGTTCCAGCAAAGTCTGTTCGTAAGGTTTTTGAAAATTCATAGACAAGGTCAAAAACAGGACGGGGAAAACCAGTAAAAGGAAGTGCAGAAGTAAGTTGTTCTAAGAGCTACGCGTATTTGCGTTTGACTGGCAATAAAGATGTCATGTTTCAAGCCAAACCCCTATGTCATTTTTCATACAAAGCATCAGTGGACTCTACAGCTTGGGCATAAGGCTAGAGGTGATGATTTTTGTACACAACTGACTGAAACAAACCCCATGTAATTTCTGAAAGGTAGTGATAGTCCTCGTTCTAAATGTAAACATTTCTCAGTACCTGTGGTTTTGTAAGGTGTGTTGCATCACTTAGATTCATCCTTTCACAATCCTTGTGCAGAAGGGTCAGAATTTCTTAGCTTTATTCTGGTAGCTATAACATATATAGCTATCACAGTATTTCTGTTTGATAAAACCTTGAAATTCAAATTCTTCCCTCGCCACATGAGCATATAGCTCCCAATATTATCAGTAGTACCAGTGAGAGGCAAACTCACCAAGGCTGCATCTTGGATTCCGTAGTCGGCTTCCGTTTGCCTGCGAGTTACATGAGGGAAGGCTGCAAAGCTGCACCCCAAGTGTGTCTTGACTGGAGGATTTTGTTTTCCTTGGAACATTTCAGCTGTCCTGCTAGTACGGAATGCAAAGGAGGTGCAGTTACATGGGCCTTGTTGTAAGCACAGGAAAGGATTCCCTGATTTGTAAGGTCTTGTTGTTGAGAGTATACACTTTATCACACTTGTGTTCAATGGAGAAGTTGACCAACTCGCAAGGATGCTGTTAAAAAAGCATTATAGTTATTTCAGCTGTCTGATGTGCAATAGGTTAGGCCCCAAACATGACATGCAGATAAGTTGCCTGGTCTGATGGAGTAATTGGTTCACCGTTTGCAGAACTTCATTTCTACGTCTCGGCTAAGATTCATTAATGATGAATAAGTACAGTTTCCTTGAATGAACTTGCCATTTTGTAGGGATTTGTTTAATGCTGCTGTACGTGTTTCACACCAAGCCCTTCTTAATGCAGTTCACACGTACAGGTTCCATTTTCAAACTGTCTTCAATTAGTTGTAACTTTTTCAGACTTTGCAGTGTGGGTTGATTGATTTATTTATTTTTAGCCTTATAACGTACAAGTGATGTGGAAAAAAAAAAATCCCCCCCAAAACCTTCATCCTTCCTAAGAACAAGGTCCAAAAAGGAGGCGGGGTGGGGAGGTCTGATATCATTGAAATAAATTCTGGTATCCAGCTTGTGTGCTGAATTACTCCAGGATGCTGAGGAAGCTGGTACCTAAAGTAAGGATAAATAGGTGCACAAAAAAAGGATGCATGTGCACAATGGTGAAATTCAGGTAGGACAGGCAGCTCTAGTTCTGTCACTTTTTGACTGTGGAGTGATTAACTTTGTAACTTTAAACATAATTTTGTGCAGTATTTGGTATGAATTCTCTGAGGTATGTCTGGTATCATGAGATAATAACATGATCATTTTAACACCTCCTCCATCCCCAAAGCAGTGGAGGTTCTACACCTGGCTGAGTTGTAGCAACTGTTTCCAAACAGTCCTTTGCAATATTATATTTGTTTTAACAAAGACAGAAGAAAACCAAACCAAAATAGCTTTAACCTATAAGCTAAATGTGACAGGAGCTAGTAGATTTTTTTATTTTTTCAGACTTTTGTGTTCTCCAGTACTGGCTAAGCTGACTTGACCGCTACAAGGTTTTTGTGTTGGGAGTGCTTGTCTGCGTTCTTTTTGCTGGTGTCCTCATGAATAATTTTGATTGTATTTGTCTTAACGGTAGGCTTTAGGAGACCAACTGATGAGGTGTATAAAAGTGGACATAGAACCCTTTTGATATGTCAGTGGTAACTTGCATTAGTTTCCTTTAAGTGCTATTTACAGAAACAGTACCTGTGAAAATTCCTGTTTGTACTTTGGTCTGTATTTGACATAGTCTTTCTCTGCACATAGTCATATTTTAACTCCTTTTAGGAGTCAAAAGCATCCTGAAAACATTGCCTCATGGTCATGGCTTCTTTGGACTGCTTAGATTTTGAAGTTTCTAATATCTGCCAAAAGATATTTTTGCTTCCAGTTCTGACAGCTAAAAGAACCGGTTTAATCTTTTCTCACTCTTGTCCGTGTCTCTCCCTCTCTCTGCATTGCTAAAGCAAATGATAGGTCATTGGTGGTGGGAAAGTTGGCAATAAATGTTCACTGAAGATTTGTTGACTGATTATTCCTGGGAAAGCTCCATAATCAAATAATGTATTTCTACTGCAAAACAGTAGGTTTGCAAAAAAGTTGATTTTTATTTTTTTTTCTTATAGCCTGTGCTTTGTCACATAGCACCTAATCAATGTTTACTTCAGGAATATACTATTCCTTCCAGGAAAACACGAAAGGGTGAGCTTTACTTGGGTTTTGGTGATTACTATTATTTTTGTAATGTTTTCCTATACACTTTGCAAACTCTCAGACTTGGAATGTAAGACTTGTTACCTCACCAATATTTCACTAACAGGGCATGATGTATATACCAGAGAAACACAGTCCAAGAAATAAATCTAATTCATTTCATCTTTAAATTAAAGCAGCTGTAGTTCAGAGGAACACTCAGATAAGCAGCAACACACCCAACCAGTCAAGTGCTTCTGCTCCTGATGTAGATGACCCAGCTCTGTCCTAAACTACCCCTAACCATGTCCAGCCTGCCTCTCTGAGGCTTGTGAGCTTAAGGATCCTTAAACAACTAAGAAATAAAAATTAACCAAAAATAAACACCACAACCAAAAAGAAAAAACAACCCCACAGCAAAAGGAGAGTGTCAAGGAAACTGTGTTAAGAATGAGACTTAAATGTCATAACCTAAGGCACAGTTCATGCAAAATGACCCTGTAACCATGGCAGTAAATATTGGCTCTTTTTTATTGGGTGCATAATATGAAGAGGAGTTAGAGGAAAACCTTCCGACTACAAGCCCAGATTGTGTGTCTGGGTATTGAGGCATAAATGGCTGTACCATTTTCCACAATCATCAGTCTGTTGTTTACAAACAAAAGAGGTGGTATTAAATCAAAAACCCTATTGATCTGATTGAGGAGACAATGAGATTGACCGTAAGGTGGAGGAGAGATTTCCTCTCTCCTTTAAAAGCTGGCACTGAACACTTTGTATCTTGCTGTAATAAGAACATCCTCACAGATTTATCTAATTTTCAACATTTATGTGCAGATATATTTAGTTTAAAATGATCCAACTTCAGACTGGCGCTGTGCCTTTTCATCTTGCATTTGCTTAGAGAGATCTTCAGTCCTCAGACTTCCCCCCCCCATCATTGTATCCTCATCTCCAGGCAGCCTAAACAGAGAGCTGCAGAAAGGTAGGGTGTGAGACCAGAGAAATAGAACACACAGCTCTGCGTCATCCTTGGAATGCTTGCAGAGCTGTCCTCAAGCAGAGAAAAATTGGAGCAGCAGAATTTCACAGGCTGTTGGCACTTGGTGGTTATTATGGGGCCCTGCCAGTTGCCTGAGTCTGGCCTAGAGGTGCCTTGTATGTTGATGTGAACCAAGCTCTTAAATGTGATAATAATGAACTTGCTGCTTTTTCTGTATGGAAGAACAACTTCTATAATTACAGTAAGTGACTCAGAACCCTTTTCCTAAATCTAACAATATTGTGCTTGCTCTATAAAGCAAGTAGCTTTAAAGACAGTATTGCCCCAAACTTATTCTTTGGAATTCTTTTCTGTCAACTTTTAGGAAATTTTTTGTTTGTTCCACAGCTGTTGCCAAAGAAAGTACACCTTGTATACAGAACATAAATGACCTTCCTTTTCTTTGCCCGCCCAAACAGATCCTCACTTTGGCTTGGAGGTGGTTATATGTGTGCTTAAGTCCCTGTCATCCCTCTCCCCTCCCTGGTTACCAGTGTAAGAAAGGTATGTGCCTGCTAAATACGGCCATGCCCACAAAAATGTGTGAAGATTCAGTAACACGAGTGGTATTCATTTCAGCGCAGTGTGCAGTGGAAGAAAATAATTCTTACTCTTCTTTTTTTTTGTGTGTCCAAGTGTTACTTTGCACAGGAAAAAAGGAGGGCTTGAAATGTAGTTACAATAATTGATAATCAATAAATTCTGCGTGTGTTAGCCAGCAAATGTGCAAGTCCAGGATTTAAAATATTTAAATGGAGATTGATACATTTCTCTCAAGTAAAGCTCATCATTTCAGTGGTTTTGTTGGTTTTCTCCCTTGCCATGTGTATCCCGGTGTGTCCCGATTGTTACTGAAGCAGCTTTTAAAGAGTTGTGTTTTACAATGCAGAGAGTGGAGGATGCTTTTTATACATTGGTGCGAGAGATTCAACAGTACAGAGTGAAAAAAATCAGCAAAGAAGAAAAGACTCCAGGGTGCGTGACAATTAAAAAATGCCTTGTAATGTAACAGGGTAAGTTTGACAAATCACTTGCCAAATAAAAATGATTGACAGTGTATTGCAAATCAAGACATTTTCCGGTTAATCAGTGACATAATTTAAGGTACCAATCCAAACATTTCAGTATTGTAGTCCTGATTTCTAGCAAATGCCCAAACACTGTGGGTTTGTTTAGTTTCATGGGGTTTCAGTGAAGTGTTTAACAAGAAGCCTTCCCTGCATACCCAGGTGGCTGCCTGTGAAAGGGAGAGTAGTTTTGACTGTGAAGAAGTTAAGAGGAGAAAGTTTTATTACAGGTATGTTGCAGATACTGTTGAAGTTCATATTGATTGAATCTTCAGGTTTATGAACTGAGGAGAAAGGATCATAATATTTATAGTCCTTTGGATGCAGGAGTGATTCCAATCCAGCAAAGCAGTGTTGGGCTAGCAGCTGGCATGCAGGAGTTTGCAGTTCTCGGGCCCACCCTTGTGCCATGATGTTTTTACCTTGTTTTCCCTCAGCTTATAAAATTTACCACTTCAAGAAATAACATAATTTTCTTTGTCAACTATACTGCTGTGAGGGATCCATATTTGGACAAAAAGATTGGGTTTCACTTACAAGGAGTGGGAGGAGAAGCAACAGCGAAATAAAACGGGAGGTGAGAGGGGGAGAAAACCAAAACCACCATGAACAACACCACAAGCACCACAAAAACCCAATGCCCAAATTCTCACAACGTTGTTTCATATCGGTCTACACCCCTGTGAGAAGAAAAGGGAGGAGGAAGCTGTCACATAGGAGTGCTAGTCTAAATCCCTTGGTGCTTTTTGAACAAACCCTTGGAGTAGCTCCTTGTGTATCTTACTATCCAAACAATTCTTTACCTCTTACTGCACCACTACGAAGAGTCCTACATTTGTCCAAGAGGAGGATGACCTGGAAGTTACCATTGTCTGAGCTATTAATTTTTCATAGGGTTTTTACACACTACAGAATGTCCTGCAGAGAGAGGGAGTGGAATTTGACTTGTATCCTAACAAGACTGTCACAATTGTAGGAATATTCCCTTCAGTAAGGGAACGTTATTGCTCTTTTCAGAGGAGGGAGGAGAAATTTTGGTTTGTATTGGCTTTTCCTAGATCTGCTAAGGCTTACTGTATTTTCAGCTTCTAAGTGATAAGAATTATTGCAGAGCAGTCATTTGAGATGCTTCCTTTAAAAATACACACTCTGTGATTCTGGTTTGATACTTTGCAGGAAACTGGAAACTTCAGTTACAAAGCACCCTGGTCTTGCATCCAAGTATCAATAAAAATTATAGAGTTATCCAGGTTGGAAAAAACCTTTAAGATCATCAAGTCCAACTGTTAATGCAGCACTGCCCTGTCCACCACTAAACCGCACCTGCGTGTGGTTTAAACCCCTCCAGGGATGGTGACTCAAATCACTTCTCTCAGCAGCCTGTTCCAGGGCTTGGCAACTTTTTGGGTGAAGAAATGTTTCCTAATGTCTGATCTAAACCTCCCCTGACACAACTTGAGGCCATTTCCTCCTTTTATGGGGCTGTGGAGAGGGGTAAAGTGCCCAATTCCTCAGCTGCTCCTTGTAAGCCTTTTCCTTTGGACCTTTTGCCAGCTCTATTGCCCATTTTTGAGCATACTCCAGCACCTCAGTATCCTTCTTGTGGTGAGGGTGCCCAAAACTGAACCCAGTATCTGAGGTGCACCCTCACCAGGGCTGAGTACAGGGGGACAGTCACTCTTCTAGTCCTGCTGGCCACACCGTTTCTGATCCAGGCCTGGATGCTATAGGCCTTGGCCCCCTGGGCACACTGCTGGCTCACGTTCAGCTTGGTGTCCACCAGCACCCCCAGGTCTTTTTCCACCAGGCAGCTGCTCCTCCCCAGGCCTGGAGCATTTCCTGGGGTTGTTGTGACCCAAGTGCAAGACCCAGTACTTGGCCTTGTCGAGCTTCATCCTGCTGGCCTTGGCCCATCGCTCCAGCCTGTCCAGATCCCGCTGCAGAGCCTTCTGCCTCCAAGCAAATCAATGGTCCTGCCCAACTTGGTGATGATTTCGAACACACTGAGGGTGCACTCAATCCCTTCATCTGGTTCATTGGTAAAGATATCAGACAGAATTGAGACTGTCAAAATGGTTACATTTAGTTATATTTTATTCTTTACTAGTTATCAAAAAATAACTACCGGTGGTGTGACAAAATGACTTTTGATGTGACCAGGATGAATTAAATTGCATACACCTCCTTCCTGCAGCTTTCTGAAAACCAACTGCTGTTTCGGGCTGTCTTCCTAAAGTGAGCCCGATCTCAGAGTAGAGTTTCTTTTTGTATTCTGGGACTTTAGAGGTTCTGAATTCTGTTTGCTTTTCCTTTCTGTGGACTCCCCTAGGAGGAGGAGAAACAGGATGGTGGGGTTTGTGGTTTCCATTATTTAGATTTTGAGATTCTTTTTGATAGCTCAGCAACCGTATGCTTGCTTTCTACCAGCTTCCTGATTACCTCTTGGACATGGGCAGAGAGAATGTTTTAGGGGTTTTGAGCAGGTTTGGTTTGGTTTAGTTTTTTTTGTTTGCTTGTTTTTTTCCCCCCCAGATGAGAGAAATCTTGTCAACAGTGGATATGGTTGGGTGTTCTGGGGTTTTTTGGTGGTTGGGTTTTTTTTTTTCCCTCTTTAGAAAATAATCTTGTGTATAAGACTCTAGAACTTCCACCGCCTGCTCAGGGGAGGAAACATTTGTCTATGCTCAAGTGCATAGCATTGATAGTCCTTTTGGCAACTGTATTGAGCAGGTTGAGCTGGAGAAGGTTACTGTGGTACAGCTGTAGTTCAGTAGTGATTCTGGTGGAATAAGAAATCTGGCAATTCAACCACTCTGGCTAAGATGTATTTCAGTCTGATCAGTAGATAGCTAAGAAGAACAGCACCTAATGGTGTGATGCTTTCAGCTGGGATTATGCCTTCAAAACTGTTCATTATAACAGTGTGCAGTGATAGGCAGTATTTATTTGCCTTTTTTGTCTGTGGATAATCAGATTTGGTAGGTCAAAGTGTTTAGCTATCTCTTGCAATAGTAAATTTATCTTCTTGCTGCTTCCGGGATGCAGCTGTGTATCCAGACTTCTCCATGGTCATGGGACAATGTGTCACTCCAAAGAAAAGTTGAGGCAGGGAGCAGGCTGTTTCTGTGGGAACAGTGCTAATTTTTTACGTTCCCTTTGCCTTCTGCAGTTGCCTTCTGGACAACCAAGTGCCAGAAGCAAGCTCTGTCAGCCCACCTTTATTGAGTCAGTTTGTTACCGTTCTGAGTGTGCACAGTGAATTTAGTTTCTAATCCTAAACCTGGATTTAAAGCACGCGTTCAGTACATCTTACGCTGTCCAAAAAGCCTGCACACAGTAACTCCATTGCTAGAGGGAGGAAGGTCAGCTGCAGGCAGTCTCTTCTTACTGAAAGTAGCAACTACAAAGGCTGACCACCTTTGATCTTGCGGTACTGATGTCTTTAGGGACCTTCTGTATCCAGAGTATCCGCTGCTTACATTTAAAATGGATTGAAAAGTTCACAGATATTCTAAACATGGGTTTGTATGTCATGTTCTATTCATTACCTGAATTTAAGAGGAGTTGTGGCAGAACCAAACTACTAGATACATAATTCATAATGTGCAAAGCTTGGATCTGCAAAGGTATAAATGCAAAGACAAAAGCTAAGTCAATTCCCTAGTATTTTGCAACGTGCTCACCTTACTACGTAGAATAAAGATCCCAGCTTTAATTATGAAGTAATGTGTTTAAAGGCCCATAATAGCCTCTGGATATTACGTTATACAATTTATTTTTTCTGGATTTATTTTAAAACCACTGTAATGAGGGAGGCTTGCTTGTTTGCAAACTTAAATTGCAATTTTTTGTTCAGCGCATCTCATTTAAAGACACCAGCCAGTGAATGCTCTCGTAATGAGTGTGTTTCTCACACATAAATGATGAGTGAGCTACTCAAAGGCAGTTTCATAAGGAAATGTGAACAGTCTTGTAGAAGAATATTGTGCAGAGGTTTTTCTTACACCATTTGTGTTCTAAGAATGAAATTATCTGTTTTGGAGTATTCACTTTGTGCATTAATGCTGAAATTATAAGCAAAATACCCTACCCCTCTGTGAAATAATACCAAGCATTTCTAATTTTCAAAATTCACGTTGCCTTTTCCAGAACTAAGGCCACTCTCTCCTTATGCATCAGTTTTATATTGCTCAATAATATTTTATAATGTCGAATACATTGTTTGCAAGAGTAATTTATATATTACAAGACCTTGCAAAAGTTTGGTATTGGGAGATAGGCTGCCAAGGGCTTTGATTCTGTCATAGTTAGAGGGGCCGGGACCAGTTTATCGTTATGTGGTTGGAAGCAGAGCTGTGTGTTCTATATTCTCTATGTCATTGCTCACGGGCTGGTAGCAAGTCATCAGTAGCAGTTGCCCAGGACCCATTGTGAGAGGCTCGGTC
>JANHFX010000500.1:15622-31141 GCA_027560015.1 Chloroceryle amazona | reverse complement strand
TGGCTCCAGCCTCCTGTCAGGAGCTGTCAGAGCCAGAAGGGCTCTCCTGAGCCTCCCTATTAAAACAACAGTTGGAAAATCCTCCCCCCCCCCATTGTTTGGGTTTTTTTAATGCCTCCAACAAATCAGAGAGAAGTCAGACAGTTTGGGGCAGTCCTCACTCGCCGTTGCCCGCAGTGCCTGAGCATGCGAGAGGCTGATGCTCATGGGGACATGTGCCTTGCATCATCACCAAGTGCAAGGGGCAGGAGGGCAAGGGACAGCAGGGGCAAGCCTTCCTTCTACTTCTGTACAGCAAATTTATCTTCCTGCAGGATTATAAGTATATATATTTTAAAAGCTGATCTTTTTATCACCACTGCACGCGTGCAGGGAGAGTGTTTATAGATCCAGGGCGACAGACTGTGCCGTAATCAAAGTCTGTAGTTGCGCAGGGGCCGTATCTCTGTCAGGGCACATGGTTTATACCCAGAATATACTGCTCTTACGCGAGGAAGGCTTTGACTTCTCTGGAAGCAACAGACATAATAAGCTTTTCTGAGTTCGCTGTTGCTGGGTTTCCTTGCTCACTCTCGTTTCCTTCGTAACTGTATTACATGGAAAAAACTGTATCTGACATCACCCAAAGGAATTTACTTCTCCTGAACTTTTGGTTCCGGTGCAGTTTCATAGTTTGCACCTCAGAAATGACTCCCATAAACATAGCTAAGCTTGGAAATCAGAAATGATGTCCACATCCTCCAGCACCACGCAGATCAGGGTGGATTCACCAGAGCAGTTACAGAGGATGGGCCACTGGTAAATCTGATCTGTGCTGAGCAACCTGGGTGGGCTCCTTCTACCTCTCAACAATGAAGCTGAACTGCCAAGGGGTCATGAACACAAAGACAATGGTTTTTAACAGATATGGTTGAATCCTGTATAATGCAGGCAGAAATACTTGAGAATTGAAAGTAGGAAAAAAAATATTTGGGTAATTTACTGAGAAATAAATGTAAAATGGAAAAGCATGGAAGGTGCTTTACCTTCCAAAACTCTTATAATTTAAGAAGCATCAAGCAGTTAATATTTCTCCTTGCAACACTCCCCTACCCTTGGAAAAGCACGTTAAGGAAAATTAAGAGCAGAAGGGATGATTTATTGAGGAGGTTCACTGAAGGTGGAGCCGTAACCCACCCGATAGAGCTGGGTCAGCTCCACAGAAGTTCCTTTCCTGGTTGTTTTCTCCTCTCTTTTTTACTGCAATTTCAACAGCAAAACCCTAAGGGGGCACTGCCTTGGGTTATATATTCCTTACTTCACAGCAGGCAACAAATTCTCCGAGTTCTTCTACAAGCACTGAAGATGTGGATGCTGTAGCACGGCCCCGTAGCGCTTCCCACATCAGGTAAGCGGGAGAGTGGCCCTATGGATGAACTGAGCAGACCAGCAAACATGGAGCTGGTCAGAAGTGTCTGTAAAGCTGGTGGTGAGAAGCTGCTGAAAGTGCAGGCAATGATTTTAACTCCCACTCTCTTGCGCACTGGCATTCAACTGGGGACTTTGGCTTTTCACCCTAAACGCAGCTCCCCCACTTACGTTACCGCACCTTACTCCTCATCAGACCACTCGGCTTATTCACCTGGAAGCCCCCCGCTCTGCCCACACCCGCCACGCGCTCCTTCGGGAGCCACAGCCAACTCTGAACCCTACTGACAGCTCGCCCGGAGCGCAGGAACCCACGCGCTCAGGAGAAGTGCAAGGAAACAGCAGCAGAATGATCCACGTCAGATACTCTCCACGACTGTCGTCGAGATCTCTGCTGGTCTGCCAAGGAAACAGACGGTGCCCAGTGCCCTCGGGGCCGTTCACTGGCAGGGCAGTACCCTATAATGCACTTAGGGTCCTCCCACAGACCTGCCACGTGCAAGTCTTGGAGCCCTCCTTGAGATACGGCAACCTTCTATGTCGAGGAGAAAGGCCGTCTGAGCTACAAAAGAGGCTACAGGCACTCGCCTTTTATTACAGGGTTTCTTACTGAAGGCGAAATAGGAAATACAATTAAGCTCTCAAAGGAGCTGTTCTTTGCCGTGAAGGGCTGTCTGGGGTACCCTGGGAGAGCAGGGCTTCATAAAGTCCTCTTCTAACCCCCCACAGCTAAGGACACCACGTGCAGAAGTCACAATAGAGTGGTTGGAAATTAAACAGCATTTCCAGGAGACTTCTATTTTCTACTATTATGCATGTCACTTTTAGCATGACAGCCAAAAGCCACCGAGAACCCTAATAGCTTGTTTCTACCAGCATGGAGAAATATTTTAGACTGAAGAAACCAACAGCTGTGTGCGGAAAGACAGCGCAGCTCCTCAGGTACACAGACTAAAGAAATTACAAAGCATATGGTGTTTACTACCTGAAAATAATTCAGTAGTAACGGGCGTGCCTGGCCTGCACCCAGCAAAGCAGCCGTGGACACAGCGGAGCTCACGTCCCACCAGCTTTTACATCTGGAGCTGCCCTCCAGCAGGTAGGCTGCTTCGAGCAGCAGTGTTTGATGCATCAGAACCGGGTAAGGCATCAAAGATTCATCAGCCGACAGCGATCGGAACCGCACGCGATAAAACCCTGCCAAGAGCTGGCTGCTCTGGGCCCTGCGCCGAAACCTGGCCCCATGTGCTTGGGAGGGGGATGAGCACACGCAGCCCCGGCGCGGCCACATCTGACCCTCGCAGCACCACCTCGCTCTGGGCACTCGCATGGGAGCCCCAAGACCAGATGGATTCCCCAAAAGTTCAGCTTATTGAAACTTAAAGGCACAAGAGAAGCCCTTTAGTTAGAGCACACCACACTGATTTTTGAATACTCAGTATTCAAAAATACTGAGTATTTTATAAAGGGGAGGTCATATTTTACCCCAAACACCCATATTTAATTATTTTTTATGTTGAGATGAGTGTCTCACCAGAGTGGACGATGGCTCGGGAAGCCTGGGCTCATTTGGAGGTCTACAGGCAGGTCTCTCTTTAAGGTACCACCACTCCTCTGAGCATCCTTCGGCAGCCCTCGCTCAGCACTCGGAACCGGAATATTCAAACACTGACAGGCAGCAGCGTTTGAAAGACTTCTCTGCCTGTTCATTTTCCTTCCTTCTACATTTCTCCCTTTTCCATCCTTCTCAGTGCTGAGCAGTTATAACCTGATTAATTAAGGTGGCCACTCTGCTGAGATTTTGTAAATCGGGTTACAAACGGAGCAATTAATACCCATTATAAACACGAACAGGAACTGGCACTCCGTGTTTCAGGAGGAGTCGCAGGCGGTGCCTCTCCTCCTCTCGTGCCCCGTCCGCGGGGCAAGGCAGAGCCCTGACCCGCATCCGATGGGCAAGGGAGGCCCTGCCCCGCCGCACATCACCGCGTCTCCCTGCTGCTCACTGCCAGCACCGCGGCTCTCGGTGCCAGCTTTGGGGAAAATACCTACTGGGATCACACAAATCTTCTGCAGAACCCAGCATCAGCGTTTTACGTTCTTACTGGGTATTTTGGAAATGAAGGACACATATAATTCAACACTATTTATTTCCCGTGCCTGACAATGTGAATTGAGTTCGAATTGCCCTGCGCACGTCGTATTTCAGTCATTTACTGCCGTGTCTTTCCTTACGGCACATACAGTCCTTAGCCTGGCAAACTGACACAAGCCCAGCAGATTTACCCTGAGACAAGAGTTTACCTACATTTTTGTCTGATCTTGCTTCCAAATTTCCCGTGGCACTCTTTAAATGAGGTGCCATGTGCTGTTGGAAAGACTTTTTGGAATGCTCTAATGCTCTGAAACAAGGATGCAGACGATCCGAGCTGGGCAGGGCTCATCCCGCCGCAGATCCCTGTGACTCTCTTGGAGAGAAGCCACAAGAATTGCAGCATCTGTGGTCAAGCACAGAATGTGCTGCAACCCTCTCAGGCCTGAAAACACGCCTGGAATGCTTTTCTCTTTCCTCTCTCTATTTTTCCGTTGGTTGGTTTGGGGTTTTCTCGTTGCTTTGCTTGGGTTTCTTTTTTGGCTTGCTTTTGTTTGTAGTAACAACGGCTGTGGTTTTTCTCCCAGTGAATGGCGGGTGTTCTACAGACCTGTATCTTCAGAGATGCTGCCTCCTCCAGTCACTCCTAGTGGGGGGAAGCACAGAACGACTTCACGATGAGGATTTTATGTAACCTTTCTCAAAATAGAGAAATGGGCTGGTGCACTTTTTAACTTGCTGAAGCTGCCACACACCCCCAGAGAAGAGTTTTGACATGGAAACGTCAACAAGTTGCTTGCAGAGAACCTCCCAAGAACATGTTTACAGCTCTCTCGACCTCGGGAGGGTGGTGATAATTAAAGAAGGGCTCCTCTCCGTGCAGAAGCAGCACAGCGAGCGAAATCAAGCCGCTCGTAGGTACCACTGCAAGTGGATCAGAATATGTTGACTTCATCCTTTTCCAGGCGAGAAGCAGCCGCAGCTCTCAGCAAGCCGCTCTCATTTCTAACACAGTGCTCCCGTAGCGCTGGCAAACAGAAACCCCAGCACTGGTGAATGCACAGAAACCTTCATCCCCGGCTCACCGTCCCGCAGGACCCCGCTCACAACACAACAGCCTTTGCAAGTGCACCAGAACCACGCTGGCTGAGCAGGGGGGCTGCGGGTTTGAGTCCTGCTCCTCATAAAAAAACTTTATGCTTAGGCACAAAAACCCCTTTGTGGAGCTGGCTGAACAAAGGGAATGGCTGTGCTTCCACCGCCAGGGATAATCCCTGCTCAATTACTTCCCATTTACTGGAATGGCAATCCAGAGACGTCACTGCGCTGAACGCGATGTGACAGTGACAGCCCCGCAGACACACAGCCTTTGGATAATTAAAGCATAAAAAAGTCTCCTCTTAGAAGTTTAGCACACGAGTCAGTTCCAATCTGGTGCAACAAGACTGTTTCCACACAGTATTTCTCTCTTTTGCTTTGAAATAAAGGAGAAGCCCCTAACTTAGGAAATTCTGGGCAGTACCCTGAGCTGGTAGCAAGCATCATATTGCCAAAGTCACCATCAGACGAGAATTTGGCCCACCTGCCAATTTAAGGTGACCAAATAAGTGTATACATTTGACTTTTTGACAAACTAGAATCGATTCCCAGTGCGGATAAAGACAGGTACTGCCCTCTATTCTTCCAAATTTACTGGAAACCTCACTAGATATTGGAAGCCTTCATAGTCACTGCCCAGTTCCAAAGATCATGCACATCCTGGTTTCACCGCTGCTCCAAGCTACCGCCTTTAGAACAGAGCCCAAGCCAACCGTATTTCATACGGGACGTCTTCGCATCCCAGTGTGAACGTCATTAACGCGCTCCAGAAATTGCCTGCAAGCAGAGGGAGCTCTGACTCTTCTGAGAACACTCCGAGGAGCAGATTCCCAGGACAGTGGCAGCAGATACAACCCAGCCCAGCCCAGTTTCCCACCAGAATCCACCCCGGAGATGCCCAGCTTTGCTGGCTGACCTGGCTGTGACTCTGGCACCGGCAGAGCTCACCCTGCTCGGACTCCACGCCAGACCTGCTGTCACACACAGAGCAACTTTTTTTTCACTCTATCAGTGGAAACAAAACCTGTCAATAGTGACTCTTCTAAAGAAAATGTTTTAAAAGACTGACAGGAACTTGACAGGACAGGCTGCATTAAACGCCGCTGTTAAATGCAAAGTGTTCTGCGCGACACGCAAAAGGGACACGATGGCCATTTAGTGCCTGAGAGAAAATGGAATAAATTTAGATGGAGCCCAGGTCCCAGACTGTACCCCCACACTGAAACCCCCACACTGCCTTTTTAAAGCCTGTGTGGTTGAAAATAATTAGCATTACCCTGATGTAAACAGAAAAAGTTATGAAGATTAATAGATAACTTCACAACATCGCTTTTTTGCTAGGTGCTGTCATGGAAACCCACACATCACCGGACAGTTCTGCAGGCTGACGCTTGTTCTGCTGCTCAAGCACCCTCACTGTGAAACGGGCTGCTCCCTTCTATTGCACCGCCCTGGAAACCCCCACACCACCCCGCGGTGTCACGGGCACAAACTCACAGAAGGCCCCCGGGTAAAACTGAAGTAGCTTTTTGATCAAATACGTCAGAAACCCCGCAATCTGCAGTTAGTTTGATGCAATGTTTTCACTGAAGGCACAAATTAGGCAGCGTTTGAAACATGTAAAGTAGATGAAATAATATAACCAGAATTAGTAAACACGTTGAGAGGAAAAACACCCATCTTACAAAACTTACAGAATTTTCTTGAATGTACCGCAGGCTGAAAGAGGATGACCAAGTAACAATGCAGTCCAGTTTATACATTAGACCCCAAGCTAAGCAGGTGCACTTAAAGCAACGTGTCCGTTGATGGTTATAGCAACTACCGTGCCGTGGGCAATCGCTGTGAGAACTCCCCAGGCGCCAGGACTGCACGGAACGCCGTTTCCCCAGTGGCCAATACCATGCTATTGCTCCTGTTTAGTGCCTATTTAAGAGCTGTTTGTTCTGACCTCTGACCTACCTGAACTAAAATTAGAGTTTTCTTTGATGTTCCAACTAAGCAGAGGAAGAAATAGTTGTCATCTGCTCTTGGGTCTATACATATTCAAAACAGAAGAGCAGAAAGACTACCAGTAGTGATTACAGTACCTAACATAATCACGTCGGATTATGGAGATGAATTACATTAGAGCTTTTACAGTACAGTTAAAACCTTCTAAAAGTAAGACACGTGCTAAAACAACAGCTGGAGAACAGCTGGATGCTCGAGACAAAAAGTACCAAAGCATAGTAATAAATCATGAAACCTGCACGTCTGACACATCGACTCGATCGGGAAAAATGAATCGCCGAGTACAAAGCATAATAAAGAGAGGTGCCAAGAAATAGTCGTGTCTGCCAGTAATAATTTGAAGTGGAAATATAATCACACACAATATATATGATAAATAATGTGAGACAAGGTCTCCAGAGACAAAGGTAAATAATAAATTTTTGTGGAAGGAAGGATTTACACTGGGGCTGTGAAATAAAACCAGAGAGGTACTGTAAATATTGTCCATTCCAGACGATGACTTTAATTTCTCAGACAAACAACTTCTAAGGCTCCCCATGTATTTTATAGACCTGGAACCAACACATTTTCTATCTCTAAAGTTTCAAAATAATACAGACACTTCCAGCTGGTCGCCACCGCTAAGTGTTGAAAGGAACAATGCATTAGAAAATGAAATAATGAGTAAAGACAGACTTACAAAAACTTGTCTAAGGAGAACAGGTTATTCCCATGCTAAACCTCTGAGAAGAAAGTCACAGGCAAGGGGAAGCCTCCTAAGAGCAGAGGCAGCCACTCACCCAGCACCTCTGGGGACTGCTCAGCCATGCCAAATCCCACACCAGACACCGCTGCTGGAGAACACCCCGGTCTGCACCATCCCACCCATCCTCCCCCTGGTGAACCCTCCAGAGCCACACCACGTGCCCTGTGTCTCCCAAGGACAACGCGATACCAGGCTGAGCTGCTCCATCTCCTGGACCACAGTGGAGACAAGTGCAGACAACCTGCCTGTGGTTCAGGGGAAGAAGAGGGGATCTCTATCACCTCCAGAAGCTGATGGATCCCTCTGTCCAGTAACAACAACTACCGCTTGCTCTGAACTCCACCAGCGGTCTGACCTTCTAAACTCCAATGCCAAGACTCCAGCCCCCACACCAACGCCATGGACAAGACGCAGGAGCCTTCAGATGTCAAAGGAAGCAGAAGAAAGAACAAACACTTGTGTAAAGCAATTTGCGTAGCTCTCTCAAGCAGGCAGCAGAGACTGGTTGCCTGAGTCTCAGACTTAACAGCAGAGCTTCAAAGACATCATTAAACCTGGGCCGAGAGCTCAGCGCTGATTGAAATCTGCCTAATTGGGTCTACTGGTAAACAGGCAGAGACAGAAAGGGAAAATATTTAGGGTAAGCAAGTGGCCTAGAAAAATCCAAATCTCTTGTAAAATCTAAATTGTGATGCATGTTCCAGAAAAGTCTTTTTTTGTCCCCAGTTAAGACGACTCTGGCGAGTCTGGGGCAGCTAGCGCCAGGAAGATGAGATGCTGCACGGGTATCTTATCTGGGGAGCCCAGGAAGCGGCCCACTACGGTCCACACTGCAAGGGGAGCAGCTTCTGGGGACGTCTGTGTTCCAATCTCTTTGTTATCAGCAGCCTCCCAGGTACTTGCAAATATTTTGGTAGCATTCCACTGCAGCGCAGTGCAACACAGCCCAGCTCACCCAGGCGAGCCACAGCGCTCTGCTCGCTACCCCACGCTCACCGAGTGGTTTTCTTGGCACCTTTTGACTGCGGGACCACGACTCTTGGCCATTAGCAGGGGAGCAGAACCCAGCCAGCTGCTGATCTGCCACTCTGCACTCAGAAAGGAATTTGGACTAATCCCAGAGACTGCGCCGTATTTAAAATAAAGGGCTGTCCTCTGCAATCGCCGAGGGAAACAATGTCATAAGGAGATTTGCAGTGATCTGAATAAAAGCGCTGCCCAGGGCAGGGGGGAGGGAGACGGGGGGGCCCCAGGCAAGCAGATTTTCCTCTTTGCTTTTATCCAATCATCCATCCATTTTCCTTCCTTCTTTACTAACTAAAAGTAAACGGGTAAATGTGGGGGGTTTTGAGCAGAAATTGTGTTCACAGAAATGGCAAACAATTGACGCTTCTCAGAAGTCAAGAAATCCAGAGCATTGGTTACTAAAATACATTATTACTGTGTCATTACTAAGACGTAACTTCCACCTCACCATGCTACTATTTATACTTCATTACACTGAAGGGACTTATTATATTTAAAGGATTATCTCCCCTGCCTTGCCCTGTTCAAAGCAATAAATGGCTGCCACATTTGGTTAATGGCCACGAGGAACTTCAGGCATTGAATCAAACTCAATGCTTTTTTTTTTTTTATTGCTAGTATTCCACCGAGAGCTTCTTCCTGTGATAAAACCAATGATGGATCAAAGATAAAAATAAAACCAAACTATTCCTCCCTCCTACGGGAAACTGCAATCCAAGTCAGTGCTGAACTTTCAAGGGATGTAATTTTGAGTGGCATGTGTGGAAAAAGATTAACATTTAACACCTGAGGCACAATTTTCCAAATTACCCGTGCAAAAACGTCCATGCAATTGCACACCACTGCGTAATGACCTGATTTGCATACACCATGAAATACGGGGCCGTGGCTCGGTGTCCTCTGGAAGGGTCTGCCCACTGCAGAAGGGGAACGGGCGTTAGGCTCTCATCTGCTCAAAGTGCTCGGAAAAGGACATGAAAAGAAAGGTCTGGAGAGCCAGTTCCATTCTGTTATAGCAGGATGATGGCGATGGGAAAGAGTAATGAATCTTACTTTTGTTTGTTTGTTACCATTTGGGGTTAGTTGTGTACGTATTTGTGTTGAACTTCCAAGGAAACAAAGCGCTTCCCTCAAGATTTGATTTTGGCTTATGTTAGATTTTACTGCATTGTATTTTGCCCCACTAAACAGGTATGTCTGAGAAACAAACACAGAAACCGCATTTCAAAAGACTTTTTTTTCACCCCACTATAATTAATTCATTGGACTATGTATAAAAGATAACCAACAATAAAAAGGGGTTATTGACCAGAAGCAATTCAAAAGTTATGCCAGTAAAAAAATCTATAAGGAAAAACTAAACAGAACACTCACAGGTAACACCGCATAAAAACTGGCTTCTTGAAAATTGATTATTTTTGGAGAAGGGCAACAGAAATTGATGCACCAGTTTAATATTCTGTTTCAGGGTACCCACAGGGCTTCACTGGAACAGGGAGCTGCTGCTGTCTGGGAAGAGAATGGGAATAGCCATGGACCAGTTGCAGCGCCTGGCAGCCAGCAGGGACGTTCCCAGGATTTAGTATTTATTATTATTTAGTATTTATCGGTCTCACCCATACCGTGCGAGTTAACCGGAAAGCTGCAAGTGGGTCAGCTGCAGACAGATGAGTTTGCCAAGTGCCCAGGGCTGTCACTTAAAATAAGTCTCTCCACTGTTCCACAGCATTTTCCAGTTAAAATACAGGCCGAGGTGTGCCCTGGGATGAGCTGTGCTTTAATCAATACAGACTAGGATCTCAATAAATTTATTTTCTGTGAGCAAGAGCAGTCCCATCCCCGCAACGAGCGCTGAGCTCCCTGACCGCGTGTCAGTCTCAGCGGTGGATGTGGTTCGGAAGCCTCCACACACCGCTGCACTCAGCTATGTGTTTATTGATCCAAAACAATTACTCAGCCTAAATTTTCCTGTGCTGCTCTACAATACAGCGTTTTACAGCAGCAGAGTACCGCAGGACTCCAACAAAGGTAAAGCCCTATAACCAGCACTCAGACAATTATAGCTTTTCCCAGTGACGCTGAGGTAATAATTAAAAATTCACAGCAAAATGGATGAATGGCAGCAGGAAAAAAGCCAGAGCCTCATAAAACCAGGATGAATCAATGTAAGGAACTATCTCTATGAACAGGGTTTGGACAGCCACCTTCGGAAGAGATAGACATATCTTTTTAAAGCATCTCTGCATTAAAGAGTCACGGAACAATTAAGCCTAATACTGGAAGCAACAATAAATTATTAAATGCAAGTCTTTACTTCTGCTCCCCGCACTGTTTGCACACGTTGCCGCAGCACAGACCCCTAACTGATGATGACTTCACCGCTACCACGCAAGGAAGCAGGCTGCTGAGCAGCAGGCCAGCCATGGGAAGTACTGGAATTCGTGTACGTGAAAGAAGGGCTGTGAACCCCCAGAGCGGGAAACACACCAGAAAAGGTGACGAAGGAGCTGAAGATGAAGAGGCCATGCCCAAGTGGACCCGTGTGGTGGTGTCCCTCTGTCCTTTCAGCGTCATCCACGATGGAGATCCCGGGCCTGTGGCCACACCTGGGCTCAGCATCGAGCACAGCTATGGGTGAGGATCCGAGGACCACTGTGACCCCGTTATGAACCTGAGCACGCCCTCAGCACTGCAGTACTCTGTAAATTAAACAACTGCTGTGAAAGCCCTGCCAGGGAATAGCTCACAACCTACACACCTGGACGCTGGATTTAGCCCAGTCCTCTTTGCACCAATTCAGGCAGCTCGTGCCACACCACTCAGAAAAGTGCCTACACTTGGATGGGCAGGCAACCCAAGGTCAGAAGGTGCTTCTCTGGAGCTTCATCTCCATGGATAATTACCTTTATCATTTCAAAATTCCTACTTTGAAAAATGTCTGGTTGAATCACCCTGGTCAGTAATTCCTACGATGCCTCCTCACCAGATCAACAAGCTCTTTTGCACCCCTCCAGTGAAGGAGTTCACGCAGAGTCTCCCAGGTTCTCAGATTTATCTCTGGAAGGAGGACCAGGGCTTCTCCAGTGGGTCTCCTGAAGCCATGCACCGTGCAGAGGTAGGACTGGGTTCAGCCCTTGACCTCTGCAAGACAGAGGAGGGAAGAAACCCATAGCGGAGAAGTTCCCTTTCATTGTAGAGCTGGAGAAAAGCTGTGCTAGTAGCAGCTGGCACTCCCCGAACTGACCTCTGCTTCCCGGTGCTGGGCACTGAGGACTCTGGGTTGTACTGGTTTCCTTCAGCCCTGGGGAAACTGCACGGGGCGATACGAGCAGACACGAATGAGACAGCCCGGAGGCAGCGCAAGCAAACACTGGTTATGATGTGATACGGTCACACAGCAAATAACATCCAAGTTTCAGAGCATCTTCTGCATTTATTCACGAAAGCAGGTCTGACGAGACTAGACAAGGAACGCTTCCCTCCGCGGGAGAAAGGACACAGTCTGCTCACCATGTCACTCTGTGACTGCACTTGTGTTTTCTGAGAGGGCACGGGGGGAAGCGCAGTGTCACTTTTTACGATGCTTTAGTTGTCAACATTTAGATAACTGTAAAAGATCTAAGAGGGTATGTTACCATTGCTACTGAACTGAACCAGGAGCTCAGCAGTTACAGACAATACACCGGTAACGTCATCAGTACTGCTGGCTCATAATCACAGAAACACACGGTCACAGAATGCCTTGCACTGGAAGGGACCTCTACAGCTCACCCGGTCCGACCCCCGGCAGGGAGCAGGGACATCCTCAACTCAACAACCTCAGCAGGGTGCTCAGAGCCCCACCAAGCCTCACCGGGCCTCTACCATCTCCTTGGGCAACCTGTTCCAGTGCTCCACCACCCTCAGAGTAAAGAGCTTCTTCCTAATGTCCAAATCTTCTTAAAACACCCTGTGGCTACCACAAGGTCTGTCTGCACACCATCAGTCCTTGCTACAAACAAACACAGAAATTGTTGCAGATGAGGTATTTGAGCATGTCTTTAAACCATCATAAATGAGTTTCCACGGACAAATTTCCCTTTTGGGCTTGAAAAAAAACATTGGATAAGTAAAACCAAACCCACAATTTCATAGAATTACAGATGTTTTGGGTTGGAAGGACCCTTTAAAGGTCAGCTAGTCCGACCTCCACATTGTCTATGGGGGTGTCTGAAAGTTTCGGATGCTGTGTAGACCACCAGACGCCTGGAAGTCTTGAAGAGAGATATGAAACAGTGAGCTGTGCACGTCCAACAAGCCCAGCACCGCCGGGCTGCAACCTGCAGCCCACCAGAATCACACACGGTGCATCACCGCTCGGAATCCCACTTTGCACAGTGACCCACGTGGAAACCTGGCAGCCCTACACGCCTGCTCTCACGTTCCAGGTACAGATGTACACACATCACAGGGAGCTGCTCCTGCCTTCAGCACGCCTTGGAAGGGCATCTCAGAGTATCTCAGCAGTTCACCACGTCCAATAACTGCCCGTAACAAGCGCTCTCTTCTGCCTTGTCCTACACTTACCGTGGAGAGTCACTTACTGTCACATCTATAACCTGCATGTATATGCAAACCTGAGTCAACCTCTACATTTATTACACACTTGAAGCAATAATGCATCAGACGTCCCCCAGGAGGGAACCATTTCACCCGAAGGCAACGCTGCCTTCGCAGCAAACGGCTCCCGTGGGAGCCCTCTCCTCCCAGACTGACAGGCAGAGACTCCTCACGCAGCTCAAGGGGGAATTGGAAGTGTGGGACACAACCCCTTCTCAGCACAGTAGAGGAAACCATTCAGCAGAAGTGAAAAAGGCAACGTTAAATATAAAAAGTAAGGCTCAAAATCCTTCTGACAACAGAGACGTTCTCAAAGTGCTGGATTGCCCGGGGGAATTAGCCCGGTCTTCTCTGTTCAATTCCAGTCCTCAATACACATCCATGCTTTTAATGATACAAGGGTGTATTTTCAAACAGTGCCATTTAGAGGCACAAGCTGTGAAGGGCAATAAGTAATAACTGAGTAGTAACAACCAAAATTTTCTTCCTTACGCTGAACTGCCCAGGCACCACAAGTACCACACCTGCATGGGAGCCCTTTATGCGGCCGGGGGCACGTACAGCACTTTGCTCTGTCTCCTACGAGCCTGTCAGCTGGGTCTTCTCGTTCTCTTCCCCTACCAATGCTCTGCATCCTTCAATAATTTGCCTAGTTGCAATTCCCATTTCATAGGCAGTGAAAGTCCAGAGCTGAGCATCTTAGGCTGAGAAGATTTTAAAGATTCCCTCTGTCACTCATTTATTGTCCTTTCATATTAATTTGCATCACCAAAGAACCTGACACCTGTCAGGAAGAACAAGCCTTTCAACCTGGAAAGATACCATGAATTTGTAACTGACACACTTTGACTTGGGAAGAAAAAGCAATTTATTATTTTTTTTAAAGGAATGCATAATGAAAAAAGAATCCTGGCTGAGCTTTCTCCATTAATGATGGTGGTTTAAGTGATTGGAATAGAAAATCTTTGCACTAACCATGTTTAAAAGTAATTGCAGAGAAAGGGAGCTGGATTAAAAGGACAGAATTTTCTGCGACTGTCTGAGGCAAATTTTAGGTCACATCTGAGCGAGCTGCTTGATCATTGAAAATTTCTCAGTCCAGAATATCTTTTCTCTGAAGTTAAATATAATACTTTAAAGCACATCCATTGTATTTTAGACTTCAGTGGACCTTTGGGAAGCATGTAAGATTTGAGTAGTTCTAAATTCGCTTTTATCAGAGCCTGAGCAAATAAGAACAACATAACTATGGTCAAGAGGTAGAGTAAAAACTGGCTCCGAGCAACATGGTTCCATCCAGCCCATGTCTTGCAACGTGTCTGAGGGGTGAGAGGTGTCATTGAGTATATTGACATGAGAGCAACACCCGGATCTATCTTCTTCAGGAATCTGAGGTTTGAAAACATCTGCCATGGAAACATGCCAGCAGGTTACTGTGCACAAAACAATACAGTCTACCAAGGAAGATATTCTTGTTTTAAAAAGCTTGATAATTATCTAGATTAAATTAGCCACTGTATTTTAATCAACATCACCCTCGTGCCATAATCAGAACTTGTATAGGGCCAAATCCTCCAACGCAGAACGCAGCACATCGGTAGCTCCACTAAACCTGGTCATAAGCTACGCAGAAGTGGCAGCGATACGGTGCGAGAGTTAACTACCTCACTGCTGGATCTTCCCAGGTTTGGCCACCTGATAGCATTTTTACACCAGGGACTAGCCTCTCTAATTAGCAGCTGTCTGTCTCGCTTGTCAGCAAGATACAGTGAGCTGGAGCAGGCTCTCCAGATTTTGCACCATCAAGGGCAGTAGAAACAGCAGAGCAACAACAGAAAAGCCCATATTCCTCAGGCAAGCACAAGTTATAAATTAAAAGGGCAAAATATTCTACTCTAAAACAAATCTAAACGTTGCATACAACCTGAAGAGGATGCAGTGCAAGCCTGGAGTGGACACTGAAGCGTGTAGCTACCCAGGTCTAGCACACGCTGTGTGCTCACTCTCAGACGGACAGTATCTTAATACCATCAGCAATGCTTGGCAGATTTAGTCCTTGCCTCTGATCATTGGCTGACGGTTGGATGTGGTGATCTTAGAGGTCTTTTCCAACCGTAGCAAGTCTGTGATCTGTTCTACACTTCAGGCACTTTTCTGTGTCACAGAGGATGTCTTAATTTTATTTAATGTCTGCCTAATAAGTTTGACTTTTGACTGTCAGACTTCTTCCTTTCACAGACCCTCAAAGTATGATGCTCTCAAGGGCTGATTTTCTGGTTTTGTTCTCTATTTTCCTCAAATTTCTAACAACTTCATTCCAAAAAGTTACCAAGCCATGGATTTGCAGAGGATATGCAGCAACAGGCTTTTGTTCTTCTATGCCACGCACTATAGAAATCTTAATTAATATAGAGTCATAGATTGGTTTGAGTGGGAAGGGACCTTGCAAGGTCATCTCATCCAACCCCCCTGCAGGAAGCAGGGCCATCTGCAACCAGAGCAGGGTGCTCAGAGCCCCGGCCACCTCCCCTGCAAT